>CM062811.1:212310398-212555929 GCA_031772625.1 Pinus tabuliformis
ATACTCTCTTATTTACACAGTCAGTATCATCTCCTGTCCCGTCCTTGTTTTATGTTGACCAAGCTTTCATACTACGTGCGGCTCACCCGGAGCGTTTTGGGCGCATCTATTTATGAGCTCTTGTAACCCTTTCACAACCTTGTTATCATGTAGTAGCTTCCTGCAGGTCTCCAAGAAGGTTGTAAGCATAGAAGGGTCCTTCTCCTGATCAGGCTTATCTTTGCTTCTTGAGGTGGAGGCCTCAACGAAGCTCTTCTTCGCTTCCATGAAGGTTTCACATGCACACTCCAAATCAAACTCAGTTTCCTTTACTAGAGCTTTGCGAACCCATGTACTCTCTTCTGGATACTTCCCCTTGTCATCTCCTATTGCAATTCCACTTTGAAGCACTATATTCATGTTCGTATCCTCTTCGCACGGCTCAGACCTCATCATTTGCAGGTTCTAAGTAGGCTGCGGGTGGTAGCGCCCCTTTGTCATATATCCTTGCTATCAGTGTAGGATAGTCTTCCGTTTCATGATCAAACAGAGTGCAATACTTACACAACGGATGTGTTGGGATAGTACAATTGCGAGCATAATGTCCTGGTCCTCCGCAATTGTAGCAGATCAACTGTCCCCGACCTCTGCCAGGTCCTCCTTCACTTCAGCCTCGTCTGCGCCCCTGAAATCATGTCCATGCGATCCTTGCGCTCTAGTCAGGGGGTCATGTTTCGGCCTGAACCCTATAGGCGGGAGTTCTATCCATCACTAATTCATAACTCCTATAATTTCGCTGATCATGCCCTACCGACCTATAGAAGTTGCAGAACAGTTGCTGCGGTGTCTGTACAAACTTCTACAACAGATGGCAGTTATCCGTGGCATGTTTTCCTTCTACCTGACATATAGCGCACCACAATGCAGGCCCTGTGCTCATTCCTACTTGAGCTTCCAGCCTCAAAGGCATCGATCCTCCTCCTGCAATATAGTTCACAAAGGCCAGAAAATGGTCTTTGTCATGCCATTGACTCTTGCATTTCAGACACCATACCTCTTCGCGCACCTCTGGTCGAACTATCCTGTCCTGCTTTAAGCTTTGCATCTAAAGGCAGAGATTTTTCAACAGCGCATGGATCTACTAAACCCCCAGATTTGGATCCTGCATCGGTGTTTCATGCAGCCTCATTGTGATCTGCAAGGCATATGCCTGAGTTGTTATCTTCTGTTGCGACAATGCAACCCTTAAGTGTGGCAGGAGAAAAGCCACAAACCATTCGCGATGATGTCCATCTGTTAGGTTCATGCTAGCTTCAAGGATTGTACATTTCAACCTCTGATCGAGTTCCCAAGGTGTCTCGCCTGGTTGCATCGCGATTTCTTTGAACCAATAGACTGTGGTTCAGATTTAGGCCTACTGAATTCTCTATTCAGTGCTGTTTGGATGTCTGCCTCTCCGGAATTCAGGTTATCATTAGCGTACTTGATATACCAGGTTAGTGTGCAATCCTATAGAGCGCTAACCAATGTCACCTCCTTCATGTTATCATCTGTAACACCCTGGGCCTCCTATACAACTTTTACAATGAACCAGAATTGGTTCGAGTCCTCATTCCCCAAGCCTTTGAACAAGGCAGCTTCACTGAATTTGCCATACTGAACTGCGGTGGAGGTGGAGGTGGTACGGGTGAAGTCGCAGGTGATGGTGGTGAAGTTGGAGGTGGTGTGGGTGGAGGTGGTATTCACGGGAATCCTTGCCTTATTAACTGAATATCACTTTGCAGAGAAACATGCACTGTCCCTTCTTCATCACCTTGCAGAGGTGAAATTAACGGAATATATTCATGACCCTTTTTCCCTTCGTTTCTCTAAGGTTTTCTACTTCGCGTAGCTCCGAACATCAACGTAGCTACATAACTTGTTTTTCACACAATATCATTTTAATCTAGGTATTCAAAGATTTCAAGTACTTACCTTGCGGTCCTTTGAAAAAGCGTCGCTCCGCCTCACTGTAGCTGACTGAGGTGTCAACCCCAAATTCAGTTACAAATCCTCCTATCATGTGATCAAGCCAATGATCGATAGCGCAAGCGATCTTATCCTCTGTTTCTTCCAACCTTTGAACTAGCTTCGGGGTCCACACAATAGGACCGTCAAGTTTCCACCTCCCTTGGCTATCTGCTAGCTTTGCGATCCACTCGTATAGCTCAACCAGAAAGGAGAAGAAAAAGATCTCGTGGATCTCTATATATAGGTACCTGTCTAGCCACTGTTCCTTTGTTAGTCATGGGTTTCTGTTCTCCTGCGCCACGAATTTTTGGATCTTCCTATCCAACCAGTCTCCAATCTCTTTCTTAGTCGGATTCCAGTGATACCACATCACACATCTCTTATGCACATTCCGGTCCCGGAAACGGAACAATTTGTTGGCATGAGGGGGCTTGACCCAGGTTAAACGTTAATTAGCCAAACAAATCCCTACACTACTGGCCCTTTCAACATCAACCCACAGAGCGTGGACCGAAGTCTCACCCGAAGCAGTATGGGGGGATGCTAGAACTGCACCCTGAGATGTCATGATTTCGTGTTATTCCCTTTATTCCTGCCTTCGTGCAGGTCACTTTGCTCTAGGGCTTGCCAGACGAGCCCTCTATTCCGTCCTTCAACACCTCTGTGAAAGGGTACGACTAACCTTCGTGCAACCCTAACCCTCGATCTAGACACTTTCGCGCTGCTAAGGCAACATACCATGCAGATTCATAAACTAGTCTAAGTGTCATACTTATCTTATTAGATACTCATAGTTAGCACCGTGTAAATAGATATTATTATATGCGTTTAATTATCCAACATGATCATACACATTCGCGCATCATATAAGCACTATAAAGGAAATTCATACATCAAATGATAAGATGCATTAATCGGAACAAAGACACAAATATTGCAGAATACTTCTCTTTATTGATATCTTCCAAGTGATTACCGACTCTATCCACCCTGCACACACAACTGCAGGGGTCCGCGCACTCAGCTGCGGACTTCTACCCTAGGCCTCTGTGCACTTAGTTGCAGAGCCTCTACCTATGCTACGACTCAAAACTTAGACTTCTTATTTCAGAGCTATGACTCTCTTATCTTGTGTCCATTGATTGATTACTCTAACTACTTGGAGCTTAGCTCTTTTTATACAATCCCATGGTTTGCAGTCCATGGGTAGATCTCTTACAGCTGAATTTACTTTACAAAACTAAGGGCGGACAACCGTTTATGACTTGTGATACCTACGCACTCCGTGACCACAAAATGCGGAGTATTTACAAGTTTATTACAAAATTTGGCCAAAACATGGGTTTTTAGCCCCAAAACTATCCTTTGGGGGATCCCGTTCCCAACACTTACCCTTCATCAATGTTTCCAAAAATTTCAAGGAAAATCATATCCATTTTATGTTGTATTTTAGGGTATCAGAGTGATGAGAAAGTGGATGAAGTAGTTCTATCTTTTTCATCAAATTTTTGTCTAGATAAGAAACCACAAATCTTTTTCAATTTCAACTAGTTTTTATCAGAGGCCATTCATGACTAGTTTCTTAAATTTGGAGTTGAAAAATATTTTAAATATCAATCAGTCCTGGTGTACTTGTTTTGTATTATTGGTTAGATAGATTCAAAATGAAATTGAAAAAGCACGATCTTAAAGGGAATCAATGGTTTGTGATTCATTGGATGTCCTTGGTCAGAAGGAATTCTGAGGAATTTTCCTTCACTGGTTTTG
Source organism: Pinus tabuliformis (assembly GCA_031772625.1). Classification (NCBI taxonomy): domain Eukaryota; kingdom Viridiplantae; phylum Streptophyta; class Pinopsida; order Pinales; family Pinaceae; genus Pinus; species Pinus tabuliformis. The sequence continues at coordinate 212,314,155 of CM062811.1, forward strand.
TGAAAAAAATTCTTCACATATGCTACAGTTTATTGATTAGTGATAGCTCTCCTTGAATTTCACCTGAAATCAAAAGGATTATGCATATTAGTGAACAAACAAGGTTTGGTGATCGATATTTGTACTAACATTTTATATAAATTAGATTGTATGGGTGTGAACTTCCACCCTATCAGTTACCAATTTTTATTCATATGTGTATTTTTGCGCTTGAATTCATCAAAACAAGGATTATTGTATATCAAGTGATTTTTTTAACTAGAAGGAAACAATCCTTGTTTAAATTGAAGGCGTAGGTAGGGCCATTTATAGTGAATCAGAGGTCAGCAGACAAAGAGGCAAAACACTTATTGGCACAAATGAAGTTTATATTGAGGGTTACTTGGCCATATGACCCCATTGGGATAATTTCAGCCATCAGAGTTCAACATAAATCCCCACCTTATTTTCATGTTTCCAAGCCTGAGATAGAGAAGTTTTCTAATAAGGACACCTAGGAGGAAAACACTTTGCAGGAAGTCACAAAAGAACAAACTATGGAGTAGTTAGTAGAACAAAAAATTTTGGTTACACCTCCAATGAAAGAAAAATAACTTAAGAGGATAGATCAAAACATATTAGAGTCAGAAATGGAACAATTCAAAGTATACAAGAGAAAGAAGAAAAACAATATGGAGGTAGCGATATTAGAAACTGTCTCATCCAACATTTATTCCCCAACTACTATTGTTTCAAGTGAGCTTGTTTTCAGAATGAAAGAATTGGATCTAGGGACAAAACAATCTTCTCCTCCTTCTAACCAAAACATATTTTCTGAGTTCTCGAAAATGAAGAAAAAGAATGAGGCTTTGAAGGTAATAACTTACACTGATTTCTGGAAGAAAAATTATTCTAGTTAAAACAGGTTTCTTTCAGCGCTTGATGATGAAAAATGTGAATTTAAGTTAGCATTTATTGAACCTAAAGTTTTTTCTCCTAGAGACGTTGGAGATTATAAGACTTCTATTTTATATTTAAATAATAAACAAATCCATCCTATAGATCATATTGATCTGCCTAGACAAACTGGTGAGATGATATATTCCTCTCTCACTAGTTCTTCTTCAAATGTATCAAAATTTCAGAATTCTTCGAATAATACTACTGAAGAACTTAAATGGAAAAGAATTATTGTCTAGCGAAGGATGTTAGGATCAAATCACTAGAAGAAATTGTAATTAAATTAGGTTTGGATCCCAAAAATGTTGATGCAGCTCAAGAGATTGATAAGAAGAAAAATGAAGATATTCAAGCACTTAGAAGAAATTTGAAGCTACCCACAACAGAGCATCAACAAACACATGAAATTGGGGAATTAGAGAAGGAGAAGGAAATTATATTATCCTATCTAATTAAATAAAACCCTCATATTTAGAAAATGTAAGAAAGGATGGAAGAGTTGTTAAAAGAGAAGGCCCAAAATGACAACGTAGTAATTCCAACAACATAAATAGGTTCCACAGAAATTCTATCACAGGAATTATCTTCTCTTAAACTAAAGGATGTTGAGATTGGAAGACTTAAAGAAAAATTAGACAAAGCGGAGATGAACAAAAATGAATAAGACAATGCCTTATTTGAGGAAAAAAGAAAAATGCAAATTATGGAAAAGCAATTAGAGTAGTATTTGAGTGGTTCTAAGCGTATTCAATTTTTAGCACATGCCAAAGAAAAAATTTAGATAGAAGTCATGTCATTTGTGTCTGATATTTGGAAGTCTATGGAGATTTTTGTAGAACAAGAGGAGTTGATTGAAAGAACCAAATAATCTATTAACGTCTTCAAAATACAATTCGGAAATAAACCTGGACAAGCAAGTCAAATAATAGAAGCTATACATATAAGGTATAGAGAAGAACTTGAAGAACTAGGAATTGAAGATAGAACATAATCAATTATTCAAACTATAAAAGTTCCCATGAAGAAGACTTTGATGGCAAAGACAAAGGAAAAGTGTGAAAATCTTCTTGTGCAAATAAAAAATTTCTACATAAATTTTTCTATTATAAAAGAGAGAGGCATTCCATCATTTAAGAATTCATATGGCCAGATGGTAACAGAAGACCAATATGAAATATTGTTGAAGAGAGAGGTAAGGGACATGAAAAAGTTTGCTGGAATCAAGGGGGAGATTAGTTTTCAGAATCTACTTCAAATGTTAGCTGATGAACTTTTCATCTGCTACGAAATCAAACACTTGTCATAGTAAAACCTTCTTATGAGAAGTATACTGATGTAAATGAATCATACAGACATATGATGGATCTCAGTTACCCAACAAATGAAGAATGGAAGCAATTGATCAAATCTCTTCAATAAATTTAGCTTATCAATGCAACATATTAGCAACATATCACAACTATTAAGAATTTTGAGCAACAAGAACATAACAGTTTCAAATACATTGAACATGAATGTTGAAATGAAGCACAGTTGTAAACATTTTTTGGATTATTTTTCTATTTTTAGTTAAACATCTTGATAACATCTTGATTTTATCTTGAAATCCTGATTTTTTGGCCTAACCAATGTTTGCCGATTTTTATCGATATTTTGATGGTATCTTGATTTTGCCAATGTTTGCCAATTTTTAACGATATTTTCCCGATTTTAAAGTTTTTTTGGTTTTCTAGACCCTTTATGGTCTATCATGATGCTGATGTTCGCAACATTCGTTAAAAGTTATTTAAACATTATCCAAATCTTTGGATAAATAATAATTTGAATGCAAATCTTTTAAGTGATAGGATATTTTGCAAAGAACTCTATATATAACTTATTTTTGAATAAGAAAGGGTTGATACCTAGAACAAGTTTTTGTAATATTGTTGTAATATTTTCAACTTGGATATATAATCAAAGGCTTCTAGTTTTTGTTCATGAGATCAATTGTGTAGTTGTGAGTTTTTCTTGTAATTTCATAGTCCTTTTCTATGTATATTTGAGAATAGTATAGGACATTAGGAAGGGATAGATTGAGTATCAATATCCCTGACATTGCTACAAAGTTATGTTCACAACATAGTTAGAAATTGAACAATTTATTTAATTTACTGCCCATAAATCTTTAGATTGTTGCTTCTATGTTGTACTTGGATATATTTTTGTTGACTATAGAGGTTCATATATACGTCTATACTATTATTAGATGATTAAAGGTTCAGGGATAATGTTTAGCCTTCTAAATTCCTCTAAATTTTTCATATTGATGCTTTGGCTCAGTTCTTTAGCCGATGATTGTCTATAAAGATACAACATGGGGGATCAAGAAAACAAATTGAGAAGCACAAACATAGGTGACAACGGATTGAGAAGAAGATGTTGTAACAACGAATGTTGTAACAATGAATGTTGTAACAATAGATGATGTAACAATAGATTCGATAACAACATGTCAATGTTAAATCTATTGAAAATGCTGTAACAACTGATGCTGTAACACTCATTATTGTTGAAAATGCTAAAAATGTTGTAAAAGATGATGCTATAACAACTGCTACTATTGGAAACACTGAAATGACCATTACAACGAATGTTGTAACAATTGCGGGGTTAGAAAGCCATTTCATCTTGCTTGAAAACCTTGAAAGTGGGCAACCAAAGAGGTGTTTCTTCCACCCAATAGTACACCAACACTTGGGGATCATGAAAAAAATTTGAGAAGCACAAACATAGGTAACAATGGATTGAGAAGCAAATGATGTAATAACGGATTTATGTAACAACATATGCCATAACAGATGTTGTAATAGTAAGCTATTTCATCTTGCTTGCCAAAGCTTGAAAGTGGGCAACCAAAGAGGTGTTTCTTAGTAACTTTGAATTTGTGTTATTTTTTGGAGTGTCTTCTTCTCAAAGATGTACCAAAAGAACCCACTTAAGATTGTGGATGACAAACAATCTCAACAATATAAATGATTGCTAAACATTGTAGATCTGCAGCAACTGATAGAAACAAAACCTGCCAAAATTTTGATCTACACCACAATCATAGTTAAATGACAAAAAAGAACAATAATAACTCCAATCATCCAATGGAAACCAGATATACAAAGAATAGATTTTATTATAACATGTTTGAAGGGAAAAAATAAATGTTACCAATCCCCCTCTATGGGATGGGTTATTGGCTATCCTCAAACATCTTCTGCTTGTGTAGAGTCTATCTCCTCTATAATGTGTAAACCCAACAAAAATATGGTGTGCGACAATGAAAATAATCAGAGTTACAATAGTGAGTGCAACAATGAAAATAATCAAAAGTGAATAATGGATGGAAAACCCTTCTATTTATAACAAAATATTGAGTTATCCTCGAACAATGAGCAATAATAAAATATTATTGATCCCATTCTTGGAATAACCACTTGGAATATTTTATTATATTTGGTTAGGAGGGAAAAAGTATTTAAACTTTTATTTAGAAATAATAAATAAATAAATGATTTATTTATCATCTCAAGGAATTAGTTAAGGAATAATAAACAAATAAGGATTTATTTAATTATTCCTAAGGGATTTAGTCAAATTTGACAAAGAATAATAATTAATTAGTGATTAATTAATTATTCTTAGAGAAATATAAGATAATTAATAATTTATCTATTTATTTTTCATAATTTGGTCAAATATACTAAGGAATAATAATTGAACAATGGTTTAATTAATCATTCGTAGAAGAAAATCAAATAAATGGTGATTTATTTAATTATTCTTCATGGGTTTAACTATAAATTACTTAACAAAGGTGGTTTACTAAGTAATTTATCATAGTGAAAGTAATTTTACTATGGTAGGATTGGCTTTATATGGTGTACTTCGATCCATCCAGTAAATTAGGCTAGATGATCAATTTTTTGGTTATAAGATTTTCCCCCAATGTACGAGTGTTAGGAGAAAAATGTATGATCGAAGTATGTTGTAAAGACACAATTATTAGAAAACACAGGGGAGTCAGAGAGAGAGAGAGAGAGACCAATAAAGATGAAGTGAAAGAGGATATGGACAGAGGGAGTGAGACTACTGCATGTCTCCTTTTATATTGTGGTACCGAACCTCAATGAGGCGGGGGAGGCATACCCATACCCACCAAGATAGCTTAGTACATAAATAATGGTGCGCCCATAAACATAAAACTAAGCAATGAAGTACATGCTGAATGGTACATGACATGTTGGCTTAATAGAGCCAGAAAATAATACAATGTGTCCCATATACATAATGCACCTGGAAAAATATGAGCCAGGACTGAATACAATAATATCTGAGTACATGAGATATAATGGCCCTTCCCTCAAAAAATGGGTGGGAAGGAGGGTAAAACAATTGAAGAAGCCCTGCTGAACAAGGAAGGTCTCTGCAAAAGTGAATGGATCATTTGAAGGAGATGTGCATGCTATGAACACTGCGATCGGTAGGAACTGAACCCATCAACTTTGCGGAACTACATCTGAGGTTGTATCATAATAGGAATGCATCCGGGCATGTGGGGGGCTACCTGAAGGGCAACCCCTCATGAGGTCTGAAACATCTCACACACCCGGAAATCACTAGTACAATCTACTGCATCACTGGACCATAAAGTGTATGAATCACGAACATGAAACGACCAAGTCAAAGGGCAATAATGAGTCCCTCTTCTCGATCCAAGGTGTTGAACAAGAATGGAAGCTGGAACCAAGATACACTACCCTATAGGCTGTTCTTCGAGAATAAATGAGCTAATGTCGACAGAATAGGGCCCACGATAGGTGAGACAATGAGGATCCTCAACTAAGGAACAGGGGGAAATAGTAATGTGACTGATGGACTGACACTAGGGACAAGGGAAAACGTGGGACTGAGGGAAAAACATAGGACTTCCCTTGTCAAAGCATAAAGTGCATGGTTGACCTGGCAGCGACTGACTCAACTTCGGAGGGGATGGGAACAGTATGACTGGAGGCCAAAATGAGCAACACAGGATGAACGACATGCAAAGATGGATGGAATACTATGATTTGATATAATAGGATATGAAACATACTCCATGAATGCAAGGGTGACTCATCGTGGATGTTCTGAACAAGGGTGACTCGATGACGCTGTCACATAGACTAGGTTCAGTGGGGACCATCAAAACATGAGTAAATGATGGTTACTCATGACGAAAATAAACGCATGGTATGAAAAGTATTCAGAGGGGGATGACCTCAAAGTACAAGTTTCACTTTATGATGAAATTCAATTTTGAGAGGCGATGAAGTGACCGTTCTTGCAAAACCGACTTCTTGGTGAAGTGTCAAATCATTGAAAACTGAGGAAGACCCATAATGGAGCTTGATGAGAGCTTTCTAATGGTACTGACGATTTGTCAAATTGAGCTATGGTTTGGTCGCAAATGGTGACATAAAACTGTGGATTTTTCTATGAAAGGATGCTTTCCCTCCAATTTTGATTCATTTGCTAAGTGAGCTGTGGTGAATTTGGAGAGGAGGAAAAGGACCTAAATCTTGTGGAGATCATAACGGATAAAACAACCATCAAAATCAAGATCTGCGACTTTAAGGTAGGTGGCCTTACTCATATTTTCAATTTCAATGGTTTATTTTATGATTTTTGGCACCTAGAAGCTCCTTAAGAGATCCCTGCTCTTGCTCATAGTCACATCACACTTTTTGGGCCCATAAGTGTAATCTGGCTCGCAAGAAACAACTAGAAACCTGCAAGATCACACTTTCTAGGCATAAAACTATGATTTGGGTATGAAGAGAGGGTTGGTCTACTGGCCTGGTGGGGGTTGTAGGCTGATCAATGTACACTAGTGTTTTCTCCTCTGAAATGAAAAGACATGTGGTGTTTTGCAAGCATGGCATAGCTGAAAATCAACTGGTGTGAATGAGACTTGGATACTCTTCGATCTGAGATCCAGGATGATCAGGGTGTTTGAGGGGCATTGGCTCTTTATGGGGTTCTCATGTTGGTAGAAAACCCACTAATGAGGGCAGGTGAGCCCTTGCTATCAAGAATTGTGAGCTATTGGGATCCAGACCAAGAGGTCTTCGTCATGCAGGGGCACAAGATTGAGCTCACATTACAGGATATTTACTTCTTGACTAGACTAGATCCCCTCAGAGTGATGGGGGATATTCATCTGATGTTGCCTTGTGGGAGGAACATTCCTAAGTTTGTGGAGTGCCATTGTCCATGGGATGTACGTGTCAAGGGCACGACTATCCCGATTGGTGATCTACATCGGCTAGATACACGGGCTATTGCTACAGCTGTGCTATGGGTCTTGGGCAGCTAGGCATTCCACCACATCACTGGTGGGCAAATGATGCTGGTAGAGAGTTTTTTGGCCGAGACCTACTATGGGTGGGCCCAGATGATGCTGTCGTCAGTGAAATGATAGTTAAGTATTTGCAAGAGGCAGGTGAACTGTGACTGCACTTTTGGTACAATACTATGTGCATTCTTCTTTGAGAAGATACCCACCATTCATCCTCATGTACAAATCTAAGATGGGGGCCCATAGGAGCCCAGGATGTGGCGTTGGGGGAAACTACTACAGAGAGGAGGACGAGGGGGAGTCAGACGGGTGTTCTAACTCAAGTTTTTCACACATTGGGATCAGATGCCCCTTTATATTGACGATTTCCCTTATAGCGGGATGAAATATCACGGAGATCCTGACTTGTCACTTGCGGCTAAGAGAGCATGGGGACCAAACGGTAAGTATTAAGTTGTTATTTTTATGGTGCATTTCATATTTTTATCACATATATGTGGTACTGAGTGTAAAATATGTTGTATGCAGACATAGCACCGGTAAAACCAGTAGGATATGCAAGATGAGACGCAACACCTGGGGCTGCAGATCGGGGAACATCATTGTCACGTTAGGTACTCTTGACTGGAGTTTCAGAGTGTGGATGGCACGAGTTGGAAAACTGATACATAGATGACTGTACGGGTCTACCCTCAGAGTGCTGATGTATCATGCGGCACACGATGATGGCCGGTCAGGTAGTACGTGATCTTCATGTAGGTGGAGCAGAGCCTTTGGCGCGATATCCGTCGGACAATGAATAGATGTAGGGACATGTGAGTCCGTTTGATTTTGATTGTTGTAACATGCTATGGGCATGTGTGATGTATTTATAGCTATGGGATCCAAACACTTATATGATACATAATATGATTATGCATTTTATATGACGAAGATGGTTCACCATGCATTTTGGTTATGGTTGTCTTCTGTGGTATACATCTGATAAATGCCAATCTAGAATGTTGTTTGCAATGGCATATACATAGTTATTTTGGGCTCCAGGAACATGACTGAACATAATGGTTTCAAATTCATGTACCGACATCTTAACTCATAGATATTTTCTAAATAGGACTTGGTTATGCACATGATACACACCTTTCAATTGCATGACAAGTAGCAAGGAATCTAAATGAACATGAAGATGAAGGATGCGATGAGCAAGGGAATCAACTAACAAACCTATCACTGCATCATATTTGGCCTGGTTATTGGTGGCAGATCCAATTCACATGTTGTTTGAAAGGACTAACGTATGCAAGGGGGTAAAAATAGACCAGGTTGTTGAGGCTAGATTCCTGGAGAAGCCAATCACACCATCGACATGACCGATATACGATGTGAATGATGGATCCATCTGAAAGGTGCAAAATAAAATGGATGAGATGATGAAATCTACCTAACTTCATGGAAGAAATAAAGACACACAAATCAAAGGGATATGCTATGAGCGATATTTCTTGAGGTAGAGTGCAATGGGAGAATTATCAAGGAAGTGGCCTTCAAAATCCTCCAAAAAATATGCCCCCTTTCCTAAGTGCAAGGGTAATCAGGGGTAGACATAGCTTCCATGATTTCCTCATTAGACTGGAAGATGGACAGATGGGAGGAAGACTGACTACATGATGCGACAACATTACCTGGTGCATCAACCTGAGAAATGAGGTTCACATACACATCATCTTGAATAGTAGATGGCGATTTGGTAGATGGAGGATCTACGAATGTTGAGACCTGGGATTCAGTTGAAAGAGGTTCGATAGAAGTGCGTGCAGAAACCTCAGAGAGGTTTACCTATGAGGAACTCAAGGATGACGATAGGTAAAGGATATGGCCTGTGGTGTCTATCATCTTGACATCAGGGGGAGGGATCACGATGGTGGGACCAGAGTCCCCCTGTTCTAGTTTACTAGTGGTACTAGAATCCATGGGTAGAGGAGTAGGTGTTCCACTACGAGTGGCCTCGTATTTGCGAAGCACTTTAAGGCAATCGCGAAATTCATCGAGGTGAGGGCAACAATGGGAATAATGACCATGATGATCACACAAGGCACAAAGGTGATTTGTGCGCAATGTTTTGAGTTTCTTGTGTGGACTCGACAAGTTAACATGGACTTCAGGGATATTTGAATCAGGGAACATTTCATGAACCAAAGGTTTGAGATGAGGAAGCTCAGGACAATTATTGGTGGCATGCCCAACCACTTTACACAAAGCACATGGAGGTGATGGCTTTGGGGCCTTAGGGGCTGGAGGAGCTTTGGGAGCCTTTTATTTTGGTTATTTCCTCTTAGCTTTGCCCCCTTGTCTAGATTCTCACGCAACATGAGTGGGTTCCTGTTGAGGTGTTGATGGAACTGAAGCAGCAGTAGGGGCCGTAGGGACCAGTTGAACTGGGGTCAAAGCATGGTAAGTTCTTAGTTGACCAGGAAGAATTCTTGCAGGGGAATCAATGTACCATACTGGGATCCCCAAAGTCATGTTAAGTAGGACCAACGAATCCATTTCAGGGCAAAAAATACTCCCGAAGGGGGGAATAAGAAAGGTATCTAGCTTGCAGGGTAATGTCCTGACGGAATAGCTCTTGGATGGTTTATACCTAGAGGAACGGTTCCTGGTGGAAACATAGGAGAAGCACCCACAAACGAAGGAGGTCTCGGGGGTGGGGGGGAGTGGTGTGGATCCAGAGGGCTCTGCTGGGATGGAAACAATAGGGTGTTGAGGAGATGGCTATTGATCGGATGTACCAGACTGCTAGAGAGAAACATGTAATGCTTGTAACATGCAAACACTCATAGAGTTAGGCTCTGATATGAGAGGGGGAGGACTAGGGAAAGCACCCAAAAATGAGGAAACTTTATAGACTCCGGGTGATCCACTAGTGAGGGGAGTTGAATACTACTTATTTGACATTGATGAGATAATGGACTCGGGGGAGGTCACGAATGCCAACTCGTAGTAAGTCAACTAATCGATGGTAACGATCTTCTATTCATGGGGGAAGCACATCTTACGAAACACCACAAACATGACGATTGACATGGTATATGTGTAACTGCAACCTAAGAGAATGTTGTAATCCAAAGGGACATCAATAACCTCAATGCTGACATGAAAAATCTTGCCCACAAGGGTCACTGGACAGTTGAGGTACATGCTAAGGGGATGGGAGGAGTGTCCATCCCAAGCACCTAAAGTGATGGTGGAGGGGGAAACTCAGGTGACTTAAGTTGTTTCCAAATGGTAGCAGACATCACACAGATGGATGCACCTTCATCAATAATGCATCGAGAGATGATGGAATTATAGACTTAGATTGGTATCTGGAAAGCAATGGATGAAGGAAATGAGTGATGTTCTGATGTATCAACTGAGAAGACAATCAAACGATCATCAAAAGGATCTACTATACCCAAGGCAATTAGTAGAGATTTATTTTGATATGGGCATGACTGGAGGACTTCCAGCATCAACATGGCAGCAGGTGATTGCACCAAGTCATCTACTATACTGTATATATGGGAAACTCGGTTAAAAGCCGCATTACGGTGTAATGGTCTCTTTGGGATCTTGGGAATGAACTCAAATTTAGGTTGAGGGATTTGTAACAGACCATTTGATGTTGTAAGAGGCTCAACATATGCTTTGGTTTTGGACCTAGTGGCAGACGAAGTCGATGGCTTTTCATATTGACGCGACCGACTTTGCACGTTGATGTCAGAGGTGTTAACCTCATCAGAATTCATTATAAGGATCTGGTAGTCAAAAGGAATAGAAGTTTAGGGGGATGGGCTGCTTGACCCAGCTGAGGTTGAGTAGTAACAAATCCTTTATGAGGAAAATGATTTGTGGGCACTGCCGGTTGAGATGGCACATGATTTAAAGGCGATTGTTGACCTCTAAAGGCTGCTTGAGCTTCCCAAATTTGGCGCATCTGGTTTAAGAGAGGACACTCATGTGTATAATGGCCATGTACACCACAACATGCATAAGGCTTGTTCATTCGAATAGCCTTGTTCTGCTTGGGTTGACTACCGTGTTGCTCGTTGTTGGTGTTAGGCTAGTTCCCCTAGGGTTCACTACGTTGATTACCTTGATTACCATGGTTACCCTTGTTACCCTTCCCCTTATTCTTTTTCTTCAAATTTTGGGGATTGGTTGCACTCTGCTGTGCAAACACTTGAGCCTGAGGGGGCGGTGGCTACTGGGGCGAAGGATGCATGGGAGGCTGTGGCGCTAATGCTTGAAGGGTTGGAGCACTCAGATGTGCATAAGGAGGAGCAACAATTTGGTAGATGGGTTGGGGCCCTGAAAACATGTTTCTATCAAGAGGGGCATGAGTGTTAGAGGAACTGGTGCCCCCTGCAGATAGCCATAAATTTTTTTAGTAAATGGAAAAGGGTGTGAAATGGTTCCAACAATACCTTCAATGGTGTGAGATGCCCCTGGTGCATTGGCACCTCCAGGATGGGGAAGGTCTAGAATGAAAGTATAAACATAATTGGGTTGCAGATAAATCAGGTCATATCTTAGAGTGGTTTGGAGAGATGCTTCCTCGGTTTGAAGAAAATGGGACACAACATCTTTTCCAATGGGTTCTAAAAGGCTCTTAATAAACCAATCTAGATAGACACAATATTCGAAGGGTGAGGCACGGAATGTGCTCCTCCTTCGATGCCACTCTTGAACATGGTCGGAAAGCTCAGTGGTGAAGGACTAATGAAATGAGGTCAATAGCTCCATACCAGTGTCATACTGGAGAGGTAATTGGAAATATGAGAGGAATGCTTTAACAAGTGTTAGGAAAATGGAATGAGATGTGGCGGCCTGGTCTACATACCATTTTGCAATGTCTCCAATGAGGGTGCATTAGAATAGCCAAAGATGAATGGAGTCATCGGTAATGGAGTTGGATGAACACCATATGTGAAGGATCAGACATGGTTGGTAGGATCCTCTCCAGAATTACCCTCAAACTTTGGGATGTCTGAGGGAAGCTTAGTCGGCATAGCAGGCCAACCATCATTGTGGTGTATGGGTTCATTTATCAACTGGATAAAATCTGGTAGAATTAACCTAATCATAAAGGGGAGCATGGGGGCTATTTGAATGGTTCCTGAGACTATTATGCTTGATGTGACCACCGGGATAGAACCGGAGCCAACACTAGGTTGGGTTCCTGCACTAGCTATGGATCCAGACATGGTGATGATACGCGGTGAAGGAGGCTCAGAATCAGATGAGGAATCATATGAACTACGAGAAGAGTCTATGTGGGGGCTTAGAGGGCTATGAAGTTGAACCCGACGTGGGGGGGGGGGGTAATATGTCCAAGCAAAAACTAGGGGTGAAGGCCTAATAGTCTCTGCGACAAATGCCTTGGTGGTGCAATGGAGATAAGACACACGTGACATGAAAATGGTGAAGGGAGATCAACAATACGCCTTTGTCTCGATGAGGGGAGATAAATTTATTATGTTAAGTCTTGGCTTGGCGGTGTAAACCAGGAAGCCTTTACTTAAGGTGTGCTCATGTGTGCAAGTGTATTTATTGATTAAGCCCAGATCGTGTTTGTAAAAAAGAAAAAAGCTTGCTGAAAATAAGATGAAATTAACGACAGAAAATGAACAAAAAACAATTAACTAAACCCCACCCAAACTGGGTTTGCAAACACTGTGCTGGTTGTTGGCTAAATCAACGGAAAATACACTAAAATGGCCAAGAGATCTAAATGTCAGTGTGACTAGGATCAAGTGACACTAAGTTGTTGGAAAGTGATGCACCAACAGTGAAAAACCAGAGAGGAAGATCGCTACAAAAAGATAGGGAGATGGTTGAAACACCTAGGGCAACCGATGGGACCCTAAGGCCAAGGACCAAACAAGTTGTAATATGAAACTATAGATGGTGACAACCTATCTTTATAGATCTGAAACATAAGGGTGCAGATATGGAAAATATGGTTGAAAGCGCTGCAAAAACTTAGACTACTCACTCAGCTAAATTCCTCCTATAAAAGTGGAAGCGTACTAGAAGCCCTAGGGGGGGCTAAATTCAACTTCGATGAGTAAATCAGTAGATCAAGGCCTAAGCAGGATGAGACAGAGGTCAGACAACTCGACAGACAACTCTCTGCAAAACCTAGAAATAGATTTGAGAAAAACCCTAAAACCCATAAATCGCAGGTACAAACCTATTTTTCAGGTGGGATCACACTTTTTGGGCTAAAAATTGTGATTTCTGTTCCGTTTATCCTGGTCAGAAAATCTCGGAAAAAACTGCCACCTTTGTCGCAACTAGTTCTTGTGACCTACGGAAAAGACCAGAAAGCTTGTGGAAGTCAGAAATGTAATATATCCAGGGTTAAAAAACTAAGAAACATTAAGAGACTGAAAAAAGAAGAAACCCTAGACTGAAAACCGAAGGTCACCCAGGTTTCTGGGTCTGAAGTATAAAATCAGTGGAGTCACCAATTTTGTTGTAGTTTTTTCTTCTCAAAGATGTACAAAAAGAACCCACTTAAGATTGTGGATGACAAACAATCATAATAATATAAATGACTGCTAAACATTGTAGATCTGCAACAATTGATAGAAACAAAACCTGCCAAAATTCTGATCTATGCCACAATCATAGTTAAATAACAAAAATGAATAGTAATAGCTCCAATCATCTAATGGAAACCAAATATACAAAGAATAGATTTTATTATAACACCTGTGAAGGGAAAAAATAAATGTTATCAGTCCCCCTCTATGGGATGGGTTCTTGGCTATCCTCATACGTTTTTAGCTTGTGTAGAGTCTCTCTCCTCTATAATGTGTAAACCCAACAAAAATATAGTGTCCGACAATGAAAATAATTAGAGTTACAATAGTGAGTGCAACAATGAAAATAATCAAAAGTGAATAATGGACGGAGAACCCTTCTACTTATAACAAAATATTGAGTTATCCTCGAATAATGAGCAATAATAAAATAATATTGATCCCATTCTTGGAATAACCACTTGGAATATTTTATTAAATTTGGTTAGGAGGGAAAAATTATTTAAACTTTTATTTAAAAATAATAAATAAATAAATTATTTATTTATCATCTCAAGGAATTAGTTAAGGAATAATAAATAAATAAGGATTTATTTAATTATTCCTAAGGGATTTAGTCAAATTTGACAAAGAATAACTATAAATTAGCGAATAATTAATTATTTTTAGAGAAAAATAAGATAATTAATAATTTATCTATTTATTTTTCATAATTGGGTCAGATATGATAAGGAATAATAATTGAACAATGGTTTAATTAATTATTCCTAGAAGAAAATCAAATAAATGGTGATTTATTTAATTATTCTTCATGGGTTTAACTATAATTTACTTAACAAAGGTGGTTTATTAAGTAATTTCTCACAGTGAAAGCAATTTTACTATCGTAAAATTGGCTTTACATGCTGTACTTCGATCCATCTAGTAAATTAGGCTAGATGATCAATTTTTTGGTGATAACATTATTCTTATTCTGAGACCTGTGTAATAAATCTATTGGTTTCTTTCATTAACAATTTTTTTTTTTGTTGTGGTTCACAGACACCCTGGTCAACGGGTGACGCTATGTCCATGGAAAAATCTGGGCTGATCGACCCCGAAAGGAATCTAGCCCCATGGCCCACTAGCTGGGGCTGACCCCAAGGACTTCGGGGATAATGGACCCTATGACCTCCCAATGGCGAGGCACTGATTTTGACCAATTGAGCTAACCCTTGGGGCTCTTTCATTAACATATTTATTAATGTTGTGTGAATAGTTGAGATACCTGTGACTTTTATGTAAGAAACCTTAATGAATCACTCTGCACTCTCTACATCTTATTTTCTTTAATTTCATGCTCTCTTCTATATATCTAATCCATATGATTTTTTTAGCTCTATGATTTAAACCTTGAATTTCTTTATGTTCTTCTCTCCATAATACAACACCAATTTTAAAGGTTGTAATCATAGATAAGTAGGCTAGTTGAATTTATTCATTATTTTTTCACATTGCGTCTATAGGTCTATCGTCACCTACCCCATTTGTCTGATTATTTTAGGATTAATAAGGTCTAATAGAGCTGGAATAATGATCAGACTTGTGTTGTAGTCTAGTGTTAATGTGAAATTTCTTGGATGGTTAGAAAAAATGCTCCACTTAAGTCATTAGGTGAAACGTGACCCTAACAACAATTTGTGGCTACTTACATTTTAGATCTATGATTAAAATTAGAAAACTTGCAACAAAACAGTTTATACGATCCAAAACCATAAACAACAATATAGATATCCATTGCAATAACCCAAATGGAAAGGATTTACAATGAATAAATATTTTATTGATAACACCTAGTGAAGGAGATCTACAAAAAGGGTTTGCAAATCCCCCTTCGTGGGATGGTTCCTTTGATGTCCTTGATGCTTCAGTAATCGATTCTCTATCAATGTATGACAAAACCCAAAGCAATGTGGATAACTCAAATGGGAGCTCAAGTGAAAAGAGACAATAATGATGACGATAATAATGATCATGGTGAATAATGAATGTAAAACCCTCCTATTTATAACAAAGTATTGAGTTATTCTCGAAAATAGAGAATAATAAAATAATATTGACCAAATCAAGATCTAACCGTTAGGAATACTTTATTATATTTTTTGGAGAGGGAAAAGATATTTAAAATGGTCAAATATCTTTATTTAGAAATAATTAATAAATAAAATGATTTTAATAATTATTTTAGTTTCACACCATTCTTAATCCCTGCAAAATGATTAATAAATAAAACGATTTATTGGTCATTTTGTGAGGATTAAGAATGGTGTGAAACTAAAATAATTATTAAATAGTGATTTAATAGTTATTCCAATAATATAAATAAATAATAATAAATAAATAGTGATTTATTTAATTATTCCTAGGGAATTTAGTCAGATGTGACAAGGAATAATTATTTAAACAATGATTTAATAATTATTCCTAAAGAAAATTAAATAAATAATGATTTATTCAATTATTCTCATGGGTTTTTTTGATTTTAATAAGAAAACAATTTAATTAAAATGGTTTACTAAATTATTTCCAATGGTGAAAGTGATTTTACTATGGTAAAATTAATCATATGCGGTGTATTTCGATCCACCTAGTTAGAAATGGCTAGGTGATTGTTTTTTGGTGACAACATTTCCCCCCAACATATGAGTGTTAGGAGCGAATCATAATACCGAAATACGTTGTAGGTTACACTTCCACGAGACACGAAGGGGGAGTCAGAGAGAGATATAGACAACTAAAGCAATGCAAGGGAGGGAAAAAAGGAGGGGGCGAGACCTACTAAACTGATAGTAGTCTCCTTTTATGTTTGAGTGCATCATCTCAAATGAGGTGGGGGAGGTGTTGTGGAGGTAAATCCCCTCTGTAGATAGAGGCAATCCCTACTAGCCCAAATGGGGTCTAGGAACAATCAAACAATGCTAACACGCAGGTTCCTAATTGCAAATTAAAGACCGATGATGAGGGCCTACCTGGATTCCAACACTAGTACTTGTAGAAGAGTCGTCGCTCCCGTTCCCAGATGGTCACAATCCCCATGATCCTTGTGAACGGACACCTGCACATGCAAAGAACGACACAAACACAAGCATAAAATCCAATAGATGCAACTATATATCAGTCAGAAAGGATATAACTCAATCACCATTACAAAGACAATAAGAGTGGAACCATAATGATAGTCGTCTATTATTGATAAAAAAAGAAGAATACAACCATAGTTCTGACGTCAAATCCTTCTCAAGAGGGTCCAGCCAGCAAGTTCCTCAAGCATTCACCCTTGAAGATAGATCTCCCAAAACAAAGCTCTCTCACTCACAAGTTCACACAAGATCAAAACACTTCACAACCTTCCTCAAGCTCTCAATCAATCCCACACTTGTCACACCAGCTACCTATCAAGCTCACAACACTATCAGCAACACTCCAAAGACTAAGAATTCCAAACTAGCATCTCATAGCAATGGTGGAGGCTTAAATAGGAGAAGGAGTCTCCATGAATGGTGGGAAGATGAGCTTATCTCCAAGGAAGGTGGCTCAAATGATGAAACAGACATGCCAGAGAAAGGAGGGCGACATATACAAGGCCAACAACCAGGTCTGGAGTCATCTGGAAGGCTGGCTGTTAGAACAAACTCGCCCAGACTGGATCATCGCGAGTACATAACTGTACTGGAGCGCTGACATCGCTACTGAATAACGGAGAAGGTCATGTCATCGCGATCAAATATAAGCAACAGTCGCACTGTCTCATGAAATCCGACCATCGCGGGAATCACGTGTACTTCCACGATGGTAGTGCGTATGGTTTGTTTTGGAGCACTCATTAGCGCGTTTATTTTGACAACAGTCGCGATGATGCAGAAACTTTGGCAAACTGGGTCATTTGGCAACATCAGAGAGCATCAGCATGAATGATTTGGACTCATGACACAGTAGGAAGACTGGGATGAAGGCAGTGACAAATTACTGTGTAACACTTATTGTCTTTACAATGGTGATTGAGTTATATCCTTTCTGACTGATATATAGTTGCATCTATTGGATTTTATGCTTGTGTTTGTATCATTCTTTGCATGTGCAGGTGTCTGTTCACGAGGATCGTGGGGATTGTGACCAGCCGGAGCAAAGGAACGGGAGCGACGACTCTTCTACAAGTACTAGCATTGGAATCCAGGTAGGCCGTCATCATCGGTCTTTAATTTGCAATTAGGAACCTGCGTGTTAGCGTTGTTTGATTGTTGCTAGACCCCATTTGGGCTAGTAGGGATTGCCTCTGTCCGCAGAGGGGATTTACCTCCACAACAGGAGGCATACCCATTCTCACCAAGATAACTGCGTACAAAGAATAATGGTGAGCCCAACATTGTGGGACTTAGCTACAAAGTACATGATACATGATATGCTCACATCAATGAGCCAAAAAATAATAAATGAATCCCATATACATAATGTGCCTAGAAATACATAACCCAGGACAAAATACAACAACATATGAGTAGATGAGACATAATTCCCCTCAATATGACATTGTGAGGGGGGGTTTCAACCAAAGAATCCCTATTGAATAGGAAAGGGCTCTGAAGATCTGAATGGATCATCTGAAGGAGACATGCATGATATGGGTGCTGCAAGCAGTGGAAACCGAACCCATCACATTTGCGAAACTCCATCTGAGGTTGGATCAACATCTATGGAATTCCGAGCATGTGGGGGGATACCTAAAGGGCCACCCCCTTATGAGGTCTGAAACATCTCACACACTTGAGAATCACTGCGACAATCATCTGGATCACCGAACCATCAAGCATATGATTCTCAATCGTGCAATAAGGAGCTGGTGTTGAGCACGTGAGAAACAACCAAGTCAAAGGGAAATGATGATTCCCTTTGCTTGATCCGAGGCGCCAAAAAAAGATGAAATATGGAACTAAGGTACACCACCCTATGGACCACTCGTCTGGAATAAATGTGCTGAAGTCGACAGAAGAGGGCCCACCAAAGTTAAGGCAATAAGGAATACTTAACAAAGGCACGATATATCATAGTAGAGTGACTGATGGAATGACACTAGGGATGATGATGGAAATAAACAATATGAGTTGTGGATTGAAAACTTCCCTTGTTAGAGCATGATCTGTATGGTTGACCTGGTAGTGACTCAATTGATTCCAGAGGGGATGGTCAATTACTTAGATGGGGTATTTTCAAAGATGGAGTAGTATAGATAGAGTCAAAAGATAAATACAATGGGATGGATGTGACTCAAAGATGAATGGAATACTTTAATTTGACTCAAGGGGACTTGAAACAGACTTCGTAGATGCAAGGGTGACTCATCTCGGATGCTCTGAATAAGGGTGACTCGATGATGCTGTCACATGGGGGAGGTCATAAGGGGACCATTAAAACATAAGTAAATGATGGTTACTCTCATGACAAAAATTGACACGTGATTCAACCAGTGCAAAGGTAATGTGGTACCAGAGTACGGGTGGCTCATATGAAGAAATTTGATTTTAATAGGTGGCAAAGTGAGACCTCATGGAAAAAATGGCTTCCTGGTGAAGTGTCAAATTACCAAAAACAAATAGAGACCCATTATAGAACTTGGTGAGATATTTCCAATAGTGATGATGGTTCATCGAATGGAGCTATGGTTTGGTCGCAATGGGTGATATAAAAACTAGTGTTTTTCCTATAAAAGGGATTTTTTCCCCCAAATCCAATTCATTTTCATAGTGATTTGTTGGAGAATTTGGAGAGGAGGAGAAGGCCCTAAATATTTTGGAGATCGTAGCGAACAAACTAACCACTTGAATTTGGTTCTGCGACTTTCAGGTAGGTGGCCTTACTCGTCTAAAGAGAGCCTTAATGCTTCTAGGAAGGATGGTTCCTAGCGAATAATTAAGGAAGAAAGAAGGAATATAGGAATGAACTACTAAGAAAGGTATAGCATAATCCCCACCCACCAAGTCAAACATGGGGACTAGATGGTAAATGTGACATCATAGATAGTAGAATATTTGAAGATATGGTATCAAGCATCTACCATATGCGATGTAGGACAAAATATCCAGTGAATGAAAGGATAATCAACCATACCTAGATCATTGGGGTCTAGGCTGAGACTTGTGTTGATTAAGTGAGAAAGGAGGCTAGGGGTCATCATGCCTCAAAGCATGATATACTTCCCCCCAACATATGTGGTGGAGGGGACTGATCGTGTATGAAAAAGGTGGGAGTTATTCTGTCATCGAGAGGCATTTGTGGAGCACCATGGTGTTCCAAGTTCTCAAATAAAGGATTCGAGCATTTGGTATGACTGGCATGAGATCCTACAGAGGATCATGAGAAGATGTAGGGGCATATGTGACTCCCAGTTTTGTATGGATAGATGCAACATGCGATGGTCATACCAGATGTATTTAGAGTAGTGGACTCCAAACATATTTTGATGATGTGGTTCACCATTTGTTTATGTTATGGATGTCTTCTTATGGGAAGAACTAGTGGATGAAGTGGGAGAAATGAAATGGTTGATTACCAATATTGGTTGGCACTGCATATAAGAGTCAGATGGACTAAATTTCTAGGTTCGCATACATGGTGTCACTATACCAAAGAGTGGCTTCAGATATAACGAATTGATGTTCACATACAAAACACAGTGGTTGACCAACAACGATGTATAAGGGACTTGGTTGTTGATGTAATATGGAGGAATGATAAAGTGGATCATCCCTTGAATGATATGAAGTGATATGGGACTCTAGAGATTCTTATAAATGGGGAATAATAATGGTACTCGAGTCAACACTACTAGATGCACTAAGAGGGTTTGGGAGAATTGCTTCTCCTGGACTCTCAAACATGGATGCCCCCTTACCCAAAAATTGGGTGTCAATGTAATGGCCACAAGGGGATGTGGATCGAATTCATGGGTTTGAAGTAAGGGGTTATTGAACCAATCAACCTCACCATGGATGAGGTCTTTTTATTCAACAACGTATTGGTGATGGGTTTGCTGCGGAAGGAAGTACGCATGATGGTGCATATCTTCCCAAGGATAATTAGGGGTGGTCATGGCTTCCATGATGTCTTAATCATAATGGAAGATGGGGGGACGCAAGGAAGAGAGAACACATGATGAAGAAGAGCTACCTAAATCATCTTAATGAGAGACAAGGTTCACATACGCATCGTCAAGGTGTGGAGTCATATGACTAGTAGATGGGGGATCTACCGATGTTGAGACCGGAGTGTCCATCGAAGAAGGTTCAAAAAAATCATAATAGGAGACATCAAGGGAGTTCCAATGTATCTATCTCATGAATGATGACATGTAGATAATGGTAGTGGTACTATCCATCATCTCCACATGAGAGGGAGGGATCACAATGGGTGGTTGAGAGACCTCCTATTTCGATGTATGAGTGGGACCAAAATCCACAGGTAGAGGAGAGGTGGAATCCCTATGAGAAACCTCTAATTCACAAAACACTTGAAGTGTATCATGAAAATCTTCGAGATGAGGAGAATGATGAGAATAATGGCCATAATTATCACAAAAAGCATAAGGGTGATTTATGCGTAATGATCTATTCTTCGTAGCTGACTTAGGTAAGGTGATATGGAAATCATGAATGTTAGAATCATGGAAGGTATCAAAGACCACATTCTTGATATGAGGGAGCTCAGGACAATTATTGGTGGCACGAACAACAACATCACTTGAAAGAACGTGGAGGAAAAGGCTTTGGTGGCTTAGGAGGAGCTGGAGTTGTTGGGGGTTCCTTGTCTTTGGTTCCCTTTTTTCTGGGATTCCCCCCCCGCCAGATGCTTTCGCAACAGGAGTAGTTTCCTATTGAGGTTGTTGTGGAACAAAAGCAAAGATAGGTATAGCAACAATAGGTTGGACCGAGATCAAAGCAATGTAAGGTTTGAGTTGATTGGGGGGAGTTTTTGTGGGAGGATCAATTTACCAGGTTGGGATCCCCAAGGTAATGTTAGGTAAAGTCAACATAGCCATAACAGGTGTAGAATAAACTCCCGGGGGAGTGGGGAGGAGGTAAGAATGGTATCTGAAAAGAAGGATAATGGCCTAGGGGAACTGCTTTGAGATGGTTAAGACCTAGGGGAATGGTCCCGAGTGGAAAAGGATTAGGAGATACACCAGAAGAAGGAAATGGTCCTTGAGGAGTAGTACTAGAAGGCTGGGTTGAGTTGGAAACAACAGGTTGCAGAGGTGCTAGCTGCTGTGAAGGCATAACAAACCCTGTGTGTGGCCCATGATGCTTGGAGCATGCAAAGGCTCAGGAGGAGTAGGTGGTCAACCATAATAAGTACCAAAAAAAGTGGAATATTTGTAGACTCCAGGAGGGACATTGGCGAGGGACGAGACAATCTTATTGTCAGTCACGAATGAGATCTTGGAATGAGGTGAAGTCTGAGATTCAGGATTCTAGTACGTCAAATGATAGACAGTGATGATATTTCTATTGTGGGGAAAGCACATCTTACGGTGAACTGCATATGCGACAACTAACATAGCATAGATATAACTACAACTCAAAAGGATGTTATAGTCTAAGGGGGCATTGATGACTTCAATGTCCATAAATACAGTATTGTCAGGAATAGTGATAAGACAATTGCGATATAAGCCAAGGGGCTGTAAGGGATGACCGTCCCAAGCATGGAGAGTGATGGCGGTTGGGGACAGGTTCAGGGAACCAAGTCGCTTCCCAACATTGGCATCCATCACATAGGTGGAGGTGCCTTCGTCTATGATACATCACTGAACAATGGTGTTTCTTATGGAGACTGGTATTTGAAATGCAATGAATGAAGGTAGGGGATGATTTTTTGACTTGTCAACATGAATGAAAATCATATTATTGTATTGGGGTCCACAACACCCAAAGCAGAGAGTAGAGGTTTCCATTGGGATGGGCATGTTTGGAATACTTCCATCATTGACATGGTAGTAGGAGACTACGCCAAGTCATCTACTATGCTATAGGTATGGGCAGCGTTAGCAAAAGCAACGTTTCGACTTAATGGAACTTTGGGTATCTTGGGAATAACCTCTACCTTAGGTGGAGGGATCTTTAAGGTACCATTAGATGATGAAAAAGGATTAGTGGAAACTTGGGGTTGGGATTCAATCGTTGACTTAGCAAGTGGCTTTTCATATTGGTGCGATTGACTCTGGATGTTGTATTGTGTGTTATTAACATCATAAGAATTCATCATAATAATATGATAATCATGGTGACTAGATGGTGGAGCTGGCAGAGCTCCTTGACCTTGTGTAGGTTGAGCAACAAGATATCCTTGGTGAGGAAAAGGATTGGTAAGCACTATTGGTTGAGATGAAGTAGGAGGGGGGAGGAGGAGCTATGGGTTGTGGTCCTCTAGAAGTAGCTTCTTGAGCTTCCCATACTTGATGCATTTGAGGTAAAAGGGGACACTCATGAGTATAAAAAGCACAAGGTTTTTTTGTACGAATACCCTTGTTTTGCTTGGGATGTCCATCCTGTTGCTGGGTTGCGGGATTATATTGGATTCCCTGAGTTGAATTGCATGGTGGACCCTGGCTACCTTGATTACCTTGAGATTTCTAGTTATGGTTATATTTCCCCTTTTTCCTTTTCTTGGGGTTAGGGGGATTGGCTAGAGTATGCTAAGCATACACTTGACCTTGTGGAGGAGGTTGCTATTGTGGCAGAGGTGGAGCAAGCATGGGGGAATGGGGCGTTGGTACCAAAGGGGTTGGAGCACTAGGATGTGCATACAGATAATAGGGAGATGGGGAAACATTGGGATAAATAGGTGGAGAAAAAACCGGGCCTGGAATATGTTCATTCAAATGGGGATATGCATATGGCGTGCTGGGACCTGGATAAGTGTTTCCATGTGAAATATTAGGGGAGGGATAAATGTAAGACGAACTGGCCCCTCCCTTAGGTTGGCCATAACTCATTGGAGGTGGAGCATATGGTTGAGGGTTCGAAATGGTTCCAATGATACCATTTGCAACATGAGATGCCCTTAGTGCATTAACAACACTAGGCAGAGGTAGATCGAGGATGCTAGTATAAACATAACTTGATTGGGTGTATATCATATCAAATTTCAAGGCTACTTGGAGTGCATCTTCCTCAAAATGGGGGAACACAAGAAACACATAAAACAAGAGAGACATAAATATACGTGGTTCACCCAATTTGGGATACGTCCATGGAGAAACATCTAGTCCTTCCTTTTATATTATCCCGCAAACTGAAGAGATACAACCTACATCAGATCCATTGTAATTCCCTCTTCTCTGTTGCTTAATATCCTCTCTCTTTCTTGCTCAGAATATAGATCTACATAGACGCAATACAATTCTCTCATATATAGTGAGGGGTTTCCTTCTAGGTAAAAAAACCATAAATTAAACATAACTTCTATCGTCAGATCTCCACCTAATGAAAAACCTAGATTGACTACGAAATTACAACATTTTACAAGGCAATTTTACATCTATTTTTAGCTTCGTGGGCACTGCCCCCGGTCCCTCGCTTAGGGGGGGGGCTCCTAAAGATCATTGCCGCCCCCCCTGGACCCCCCTTGTAGTGAAAATATTATGGGCAACATTGCCGCCACATTACAAACTGGGGTCCAATGCAGTGATACATCTGAATAAAGAAGATAATCAGGCTCCACACCCAACATCCATATACGTGCGGTCTTCAAATTCAAGAGCTCTACATATGATCCTCCTTCTATGCCAATCCTGAACATGGTTGGATAGGAAGGTGGTAGAAGTTTGATGAAAGAAGTTAATAGTTCATTACTAGTGTCATAACAGAGAGGTAACTAGAAATATGAAAGAAAATATTTGGCAAGAGTAGCAAAAGTGGAATGAGTGGCTCTGGGTTGATCAACATACCACTTAGTAGTAGCTCTAGTAAGAGTGCATTGGAACATGTGAAGAAAGATGGAGTCTTCATTGATAGAATTGGATGAATACTAAATATGGAATGAGAAAACATGATCTGTGGGATCTTCTCCAGGATTACCTTCAAACTTTGGGATGTCTGAAGGAAGTTTAGTAGGCATAGCTGGTCAATTTGGATCATGGAGAAGAGTATTGTTAATGAGCTGAATGAAATCAGGGAGACTCAAACCAACCATAAAAGGAAGCAATGGAGGAGGAGTGACCACACCAGTGGAGGTTCCGCTTGTGGGGTTTCCTTGGTTGGTACTTGGGTTACCACCTTGGTTTCCCGCACCCACGTTGGTGCCTGAAATGGTGACAGTATGGGGATGAGAATACACGGAATCAAAGGAAGAAATGGAAGAATCAGTAGGATAAGAATTAGAATGATGACTCGATGGAGGATTGGGAGGATGTACTCTAACTCTAAAAGGAGGAGTAATATGTCGTAACAAGAATTAGGGACGAAGGCCTCAAATTCTCTGTGAAAAATGCCTAGGGGGCAATGACGTCAAGAAAATTATGACTCTAAGGACTAAAGGGTGATGATAGGAATAAAATAGAAACAAACAACAAGAAAACACCTAGTGCAGTAGTGTAAAGTGTAAACTAACTATATTAATTATGTTACTATAATACAAGAAAACATGTCCCACTGCTTAGTTATTTGCTTTCATAGCCTCAACATCTACCCACCATCAACAAAGATCCAATCGATTAGTTATTTGCTTTCATAGCCTTAACGCATTGATCCAACTATGGTCTACTCCAACTCCACACAGAACTTCAAAGCTCCCTCAATTTGCAATTGGTGAGTATTAGAATGGAAATATGCTGAATGTAATACGTTGTTTTGGTTGAATAGTCGGGATACACAATATGTTTATCCATTGTTCACACCAATTATAGATTGGTTGGATTTTTTTTTTTTTTTATTTTTTTTTATTTTATGATTTGGTCTAATTTGTATTCATTATCATCTTTGCACTCTGCAATGTCGATGTGGGAGGTTTCCATGTTATTGTCATTTTTTATGAGGTTTAATTGAATACCAATATTGGAAGTGCAATGTGCATAGACACATGGGATAATAATAATAATAATAATAATAATAATTATTATTATTATTGTTATAGATATTAATAAACATGGTTGATATAAATATTAATAAATGTGCTTAATATACACCTATTGGCATTTATCAACCACATTTTTTAATGTGGTTGTGCTAGTTGAATACCAATATTGGATGTGCAATGTGCATAGGCACATGGGATAAGCTGAAACGCTAGTTGATGTAAAGCCCTATAAATGGTGTTTTGACCCTACAATGAAGGGTGTTTTATGTCATATTTTCCTAGCCCACTAATGAATTTGGTGTGATTTCAAACTTTATAATTTTATTTTAACAGCCAATGACTCATAATGTAAAAATACACTAGTTATTGTCACATACACACATTTTCACCTTTAAAGGTTGTGTTGCTTAGTGATTATGTATACATGTCACACAAAAATTTTCGATCCCGCCACTCACTCTTTATTACTTTATAGGGTGGATGGTGGTGTTGAAAACATACCTCATTCATAAGTCAACTTATACTAATTATTATATTATATGTTGAGATCATTCGGAAGACTTAGAAATCAAAATTTGAAAATAGTATATTCTCTAATATATAGGGTCAAAGGATTTTTTTAATTTAATATACAAAATATAGATTTTTGGTGGTTTAAATTATGAATGAAGTGTTTGAATTAAGTTAATGAAAATATGAAAAAATTAAAAAGTAGTCCATTAGTTTTCATAATCCTCATATGAGATTTATAAGAGTTGTGTGATGTCACCATATTGGGAATATAAATTAACAAAAATGGTATATACTGAAAATGGGGGCATTTTAGTTAGAAAGGTGCAATGAAAACCAACTGAGCTTAAATCGATTGTGCGTTTATCAAATTGGATGGAGCAACAATGAAGTGAATAGATGTTATGTGACTAATGCCATTGTTCTATACTACATGCAGGATATAGAGGAGGCCATGGACAGAGGACGTGGATGATGTGGACCTACTAAATCAATGAGAGGAAAGCGGGTGGCCATAGAATCAGATGCGAAATATGTAGATACAATAAAGGTAACAAGACAAAGCAACCTCTACCAAAGGATGATGGTGTTTATGAATTCACAAATGCTACAACATGAATGAGATAAAATTATATAAAATATGGTTTTTTTTTTTCAAATCCAAAGCATGATATCGATATGTCAAATATATGAGTAAAGTGAGGTTGCATGTTGGATAGCATATTAGTTGAAATAATATAATTGGTGTAATAAACATAATTGATTATGTTATGTATTATAGGGGTAAGACGAGGCCATGTCAATAGATCATGTCATAATAAATAAAGACACAACAAATGTCGCAAGGCATAATGCAATTATCAAACTTTGACTTAAATTAGGAAGCATTTTGTGATATGTCCATCCTTTTTCACATTATTATTATAATTTATAGTATATTATCCAATATTGAAATAAATTAATGCATGTTGTTGATATTTCAGATGGATATTGGAACAAGTGCACAACCTAAGCATTCAACTAGCAAAAGAAAAAAACATATGTATGTGGACATGGACCTAAAGCTGTTAAATCATGAAGACCACAATGGATGGAAGAGGATACATAATGGATCCTTCAGAAACAAAAAATAATTGAACTAAAGAAGAGGCTTTTCAAGACTATAGTACATGGGATGGGATTTGTTAAGCAGTATTTGATTATATTTCTTTGGAATTGATACATTTATGGTTTATCCAATTCTTTCCATACATTAAATAATGGGTGCGTTTGTCGATAGGCAGAAGATAAGATTTCAACAAGATGATCCAAACCACACTTTAAACCATACCAAGGAGGAAATATCATATTTAAAGAGAACTCCACCGCCTAAGAAATTTAAACAATTGATGAGATTCACATACACTGATGACTGTAATATGCTACCAGCTAGCGGCCTTAATGGTGATGAGCATGCCAGTGAAAATGCAATGCATGAAGAAGGATTGAATGATATGTTTGTAGGTTTCTTTTGGGATGGAAACAATGATGACAATAATTATCATATGGTTGACAATAACGATGACAATAGGGGTAATTATCACCAATGTAATGTTGATGATAACAACCTACTGAAAGACTTCATCAAGCAAGTAGCAAAGACACTCGTGTTTAAATAAAGTGCAGGTAGAACCTCAAAACTCACATGCACCTTACTATTATTAGAAATCAAGTCACTATTTGGATGGTCAGACAAATGATTTACCACCCTATTGAAGTGAGTTGAAATATATTTCTTATAATGCATTGTCAATTGGTCTACGTAATTCATAAACATTCATCAACTTGTTTATATTTCTTTAAGTAGACTTTAAAACCATATATTTTATATGAATATTCATAATTTATAATATTGACATATCAAACATGTTCATCATAATTCAAACATTCAATTGATTTAATCTTTGGAAATCTTATAGGGCACTAAAAACTAAAATATTTCCTGAAGAGAATGTGTTGCCATAAACTTGCTGAGAAGCGCGTTAGTTGTTGGTTGAGTTGGGGATTGAATATAAGAAAATTCATTCATGTAAAAATGATTGCATTTTATACATAGATGAATATCAAGACAAGGTAGAATACCCTGTATGAAAATTGAAGAGATATCGTACAAATGTACAAGGTCCTACAATTCCAAATAAGGTTTTAGTCACATGCCAATTATACCTATACTTCAACAAATTTTACGTTGCAAGTCACTTTCACAATTGATGGTCTGACATGCAAAGAATAGGAGCAACTATGGATTCATACAAATTCCGGCCAACTCCAAAGCATTGAAACACAGAGGAAAAATGACCAAAAAAATACAAAGATGAACCCCATAGTATCAGTTTTGGTCTTGCAATTTATGGATTGTGCCCATTCTCTTTCATGAGCTCAAATTATAGTGTTTGGCCAGTAAGATTGATAGTATACAATATTGTCTCATCGATGAGTGTTAGAAAGGAACAACTTATGCTGAATCTCATTGTTCCAGGAAAACATCAAGTTAAAAACATGGATGTTTATCTTGCGCCTTTTATTGATGAGATGAAGCTACTATGGAAAGGAATAAGAATGTATGGCATATCAAGTCCTCCATCAAATAGGTCCTTCATGTTGTATGGTGTGCTATGTAGGAATATTCATGATTTCCTAGGACTTGGTTATTGTTCTAGTAAGATAATTATTTTTACCTATTTACACTCATAATTTATTGTCATCCCAACTTTCATACTTAGTTTTGTACTATTATTTTGATGTTATTAACCTTATTGAATTGCAAGGATTCAAACAAAGGAGATATTTGCATGTCCAAGATGTGTAGGAAAAGTTCAAGGGCGATATTCTAAAGATATTCATAAATTTATTTATGAAAACAACAAGGCTTTTCTACCACCAGATCATAGGTTTTGAAACTACCATAAGAATCAATTTAATAGAAAATTTAAAAATAGAGGCCCTCCCATGATTATGGGTCCAACTGATTGGATTAAGAAGTATGAAGATGTTGAATTTAAATTTTGGCAAGATTTTTTCGATGGGGGTGATTCTATTGAAGAACCAGAACAAGTTGTAAATAAGAGCCAAAATGGATGAAAAGGAAATCCATATTTCATGATCTCCCATATTGGAAGGATCTATTAATATATCACCTATTAGATCTAATGCACATCTTCAAAAATGTCCCAGATTTTTTTTTTTTGATATATAACAGGAAAAGAGAAGGACACCTTGTCTTTGAGGAGAGATATTTCTCTTTCGCGTACCAAATTTGATAGAAAACATTTATGGCCAAACAGGGAAAATGAAAAATAGGTAGAAGCTCCATATATTTTGAAGAAGAAATATCTATACCAACTAAAACATGTCATACATTCAATAAGGACACCTACTAGCTATGGGTCATCATTAAATAAAGATTTTACAAATGATGGACATATCACAGGATTTTCATAATTTTATGAAGGTAATATATATCATCTCTTAACATTTATTCATAAAACTGATTAGGTACTAAATATATTATGATATTCTATTGTGTGACAAAAATAACTAATGCTGATATTTGATAAATGTGTTTAACAACATATCATGCCAATGGAAATTAGGGGGGATCCATGTCTTACAATTGACTTGAGGAATGCCATAAGTCGATTGTTAGCATTTGCAAGGTATGTGGTATGGAATGTTCATGTGTAAGAGACATAGAGATATTGTATTGCATTTTAATTTTTCCTAAAGGTTCATACTAATCTAGTATTCTTATATTAGGTAGGTGACATCCAAGGAGATCCATGAATGTGAAGTGCCAAAATGGAAGAAGGAAATTGTAAAAATTGTATGTGTATTTGATAAGGAGCTCCCTACAAGTTTCATGGACCTACAAATCCACTTACATTTACACCTAGTCAATGACATTGAATTGGCGGGTGTCATATTGACAAGGTGGATGTTTTTCTTTGATAGATATATGAAAAAAGATATGTTCGAAAAAAGACACATCCAAAGAGTTGCATGGCTGAAGGGTATGCATTGAATGAATCATTTTTCTTCCTATGTGAATTCCTTGGTAAGGATTTTGAAGATGGGCCATGCTTGTAGGATGAAGAATGAGCATTAGATATTATTGATAGAAAAAAAGCACAATCTAATGGTGTTTAAGTAGAAATTAGTAAGTAAACTCATGATCATTGTGGTTTTTTTATTGCGATCTGTTGGCTTGTATGTGCTTGACCTAGGTTTAGGGGTGATTTAGCCAAGAAAATCTCGGTACTACTAGCCCTTTTTGCAATCTCACCCGAAGTAGTATGGGAGGGTGCTAGAACCAGGTTTCCACACCCTAGGGATGTCTGATGAGCTTCTAGTGGTCGGCGGTTGGACCCTACGCGCACGTCGCTACACACACCTATTAGTCCCTCGAAACCTGTGATGCTACCTTTGCGCAGCCCTACTTGGGGCACGATTCGTATTATACCCAAGTTCATTTCTATTTAACCTGTTATTAGTCGATTACTTAACTTATCTGTGTAAGACTAGTGATAATTAATAGTATATTGAGCAATCATATAAGTGTGTGCGCTAAACAAAACAGTATAAATGTAAGGAATGCAATACACAAGCAGATGCAATGAATTTGGAATCAAATTCTCTTTATTATTCTTCATTCAAGGTTACAGACTCGACACTACCCTGCACACTTAGCTGCAGGGGTCTGTGCACTCATCTGCAGACTCTACTAGGCCTCTGCACACTCAGCTGCAAAGCCTCTTCCTACTATTATGACCCAATACACTTATACTCTTACTCTATGCTCTATCTTCGCTCCATCGCTTCTTAGCTGCTTAGTTGCTCTCTTTACAACTTAGAGCCTCGCTCTATTTATACAATCCCATGGTTTGTAGGCCATGGGTAGGTCAACATGACATTACATTACCTTACAACACTTAGGGCAGACAACCATATGACTTAACTTATACTTCACGCTTTGCGCCTGCAATTCGCAAAGTTTTACAATACATTTGACCAAACCTTGGGCTTTGATCCCCAAAACATGTTCTGGGGGGATTCCATGCCCAATAGGCCCCCAACACAATCATCATGACTCGTCCCTGAGTCACTCTATTGGCGCAGAGCCCCTCCAACTGGTCTCGTATTGCTCGGAGGTCCGCAACATACTGTTCTCCAGTTTTCTGGACCTACTGCATGCACTCTTTTGATGCTTCTTTGTGAGGATCAAATCCCCGCCTTAGCGCATAGAGCCCCTACATCTGTGCGAGCTTGCCCTTGATATTTGCTGTAATGGTGAAGGCCTCATCAATCCATGGCTGGACGCGCGCTTTGAGAAGTGCCCCTTTTTGTCTTGCGGCATCCACCTTCTCTTTTAGTGCCCTTGCTTGCTGCATCTTTGCGAGCCATTAAGCAAGGACGACTATATGCGCAGTTCCCCTTACATTGTCATATTGCTTCTGAAGCTCGCACGCCTCTGTTTCCAGGCATTGTATGTTGGGGTCCTCCTGCAAGGATGTGAGGACTCCAAAGGTTTGGTCCAACATATGGTACAGTCCTATATTGCCTGTCCAATTTATTCCAACCCTGTTTGGATAGCGCTAACATGCTACTCTCTAACTTCCAGGGGAGTGGAAGGCTGCGCCTTTAGCTGTAGCTTGGCAATCTAGAGTTCAGCTC
Source organism: Pinus tabuliformis (assembly GCA_031772625.1). Classification (NCBI taxonomy): domain Eukaryota; kingdom Viridiplantae; phylum Streptophyta; class Pinopsida; order Pinales; family Pinaceae; genus Pinus; species Pinus tabuliformis. The sequence goes on from CM062811.1 coordinate 212,346,378, forward strand.
CATCTACACATGCGTTGTTTTCTCATGCACGTTTTGGACTCCACTTGCCAAACAGTGGATCCGCATTTCTGTTGGTAGGTCCCCGACGATGGACAACTCTGGGACTCGTCGGCATGCTTCATCAACTATCTGCACTAATTGCTAGTTTTGTGACACCATTTCATCAAGCTACAGGCTAAGCTATTCGATGTTGATCTTTTGCTCACTCATCACCTGAATCGTGTAGCCCTCCCTGGCGCGGAGCTCTGCTGTTAGTCCATCCTGTAGTTGGTATAGTGTGTCTCGCGGAAGGGCAACTAAATTAAGGCCAACCCCCTTGATCCTGCCAACTGTGGCTCTGTCGATATCATTCTCTACTGCTAGCACCCCTTCTGGTAGCACTATGGTGTTGGCCATCTTTGCGCGTAGTAGCTGCTCCCTTGTTGATGTGCCTGCTGCACCGTAGGTGGCTACTGTTCCCTCCTATGGGGGCTGCACTTGTAGTTCCTGTAGCTGCACCCTTAGGGCCCCCAACACAGTCTGCTACTCCGAAATGGCTTCTTGGAGTGCTTCCTTGGTGACCTCGTGAACCGTGTCACCAATGTCATAGAGGTCACCTTTCGTTAACGTGATCAGGTCGATGGCCAATTTGGAGGCCTTGACCTCTTTCCATGGACTTGATCTCTCTGTCACGCGCGGCCTTTTGAGTTGGGTGGAAGTTGTGCCCGGGTCCGTGCCTTCTTCTGCAAGGTCTATGTCCTCTACCTCCTATCCTGTAGGTAATTCTTGGCCCTCGTCTTCCTGCGTTGTTGTTGCCCCTATTGTCTACACTGTTGCTGCTACTTCGACGGCCTTTGCTTGCTCCGCAACTTCCTTTGCTGCCTCGCAGACTGCCATTACCTATGTTGCCACTTTTTCATTGCGCTTCTTCTTGGCTAACTGCATGACGTGCATCTTAGCCTTATCCTTTCTTTTCTGTGCTATTTCCTGTCCAGCTCTGCCAAGTCTGTGGCGCGCCACTTGGGAGGCCATGATTCTAACACTGTAAAAATTGCATCATTAGTGGCGATGAAGGGGAGCTTGGTCTACTGTTGTGCCAGATCCTTTCGCGCCTTGATGTAAATATTATGCATGCCCACCTTAAAGTATGTAAAGCTCCGCAAAATGTTGTGCACTATGGGGGATAGGCGTGGCCTTCTATTAATCCACATCCGGATGCTCACCTCCATGAGCACCCAGAAGATCTTCGTATCGCGAATCCACTTTGCGTCCTTGGTAGCCTAGAGTGACACGTACTTCGTGGCCTTTGGTATGTTGCGCTCAATGCTTGGGAATTGACTGTCCTCTGGTAGTTCTCCCGCTACCAGAAAAATTGACAAGAGAAACCACGCGTAGTGGAAGGTATTGCCCTGCTCTTGGGCTTCCTTGTAGTTGATCAAGAATTCCTTGCAGAGGAACTTGGCCTAGTTGAATTGGACCCCCTCTGCACGTTGTTCAGCCAACGCAACGACCAGTGCTGGTACTTCATCGCCGCGACATTTTCTCATTACCTTCCCGGCCAGGAGTTGGGTGGCTATGTGAACCCCTTTATCTTTGATGTTGCTGATTGCATAACCTTGATTTTTCTTCTCGAGCTTATATTCTTTCTTCATGGCTTCTGCGAGAGCCAAATCGCTGCTTTTTCCGGCTATCGCCGTGGGGTCCTTTCCCTTAGAAGGAAGCTGAGAAATTTTGTAGATGAGGTCTGCCGTGATGGGAATAGGCTCCTCCAGCCATAAGTACCCATCATGCACCAGGAAAAGCAGCCGCCTGATGACGAAAATAGTGATGGGTGAGCAGTGAAAGTGTGGTATCCATAGCAGATGAAGCAATCTATCCTTCTCCACACCGCACAACCATTTTCGTGGCTCTAATGTTGTGACTGGCCCCTTCGTGCTTTTCTTCATGAGGCTTTCCATCTCTAAGTGTGGGAACTTCTCACTGTCCTCGAGGTCCCAATCTTCAAACTTCATTGTGGGCAAGCAGCCCAGGTGCGAGCCTTCAAACATAATTCCATCAGGGAGGAGCGAGGTATGGAGTGTGCTCTTTGTGGCATCCATATCCTTTGGTATCTTGTTTTTCCCTTTTCATGGAGGGATGTACTCGAGAAATTTTGCTGCAGAGCTCCCCGATTGGATATCCTCTTCCATGTTCTATTCTTCCTCTATCTCATCGATGAGAGCCTGTAGGTCCTCCTCCTCATCATATGTCTCAATGGTGATAGCCTTGCCCTTTTCTTCCATTTAGAGATTACCGAACCGCGTATTCCTTGGGGACATGCGGACTGGTCCCACTGCCTGCTTATCTTTCTTGGGTCTCAGCATCCGAGGAGATTTCAGGATTTTCGGCATGACCCCAGTATCTTTGGGAACATTGTGTACCATGGGTTTCTGTGCAGCCTCGTTTGTGGTTCCTTCTGTAAAGCCAAAACCTCTTCTGGTAGTCGTCATCTTGTTTGAACTGTATGTGGTCTTTCGCGAACTTAGGGGCTCAAATATCACTCGATGCTCAACACTCAGTGCTCTGATCAATTGCTCAAATCTTGAGTGAACAAGTGTTGTCTCGTGGCTAGCCCTAGGGGTTTTAGAGCACCTTTTGAATTCAAACTCAACCGTTCCCCCCAATTTTGGGCCATCAAGGCTTTCTTGGCGGCAGATTGTCCCAAATATTGCCCTTAATTCATGTCTTAAATTCCCATTGCCTGCTCCCTTTTGCCTTAAAGCAAACATCCCGTCATGAACAGTGACACCAACCGTCACTTCCCAGCCTACCCGCACGGCAGCGCAGCCCCCCGCGCACGGGCATGAACCTTGTGATATGCTGATTATGTGCACACCTCCCTTATTGCGTAGCTCCCAAACAGACTCTTTTATAGTCCCGTGCTCTCTTTCAACTTCTTGGAGCACTGAGACTGTGCTCCCTATGGCTAGTCTGGTGGTTGTGCCACTTGTGAGAGAGTTCAACTCGCCTTCTAGTATAGTCCGCAAAAACTCCTCAATTTCCCTCATGACAGCTGGCGCTGCGCATTCTACTATATGTAGTGCACTCCCCTGGTTACTGCGTTTGGTGAGGTGTGGTCGTAACCATGGCAGCAGAGTCATAAATTCTCGGTGACAATCTTCTAATCTAGTGGTATGATCATCTGCACCTTGTCTTGTCATCCTTGGCTTATCGATGAGACATGCTTGCTTGATCTTGTTTTCTAGCCTCTTGATCTCGGTGTCCATCAAAATGCTTTTCTTCCTCAGTCGTACCTAGTCTTTTTCGAGTTTGTGAAGTCTAAGGTTCCCTCGCCGAATGGCTTCCTGAATCTTTATGTGTTCAACCTCACGTAGCTGTGTGATTTCTTTGTCCTGGTCTTCGTGCACTATCACAACTGTGGGAGATCTTACGGGTGGACTCCTCTTTGCATTCTCTTTAGAAATTATGGTCTCTACTCTATTCCACACCTTTGGAATCGTTTCCACGGTCAGGGTTCTTCACATGGTCCTATAGGCCTATCGAACCACTGGTACGGCAGGTCCCAATCAATGTGTCTCATCTGGTGAACCCTGTTCAGTACTTCGCACACCCTACTGAATGCTTCTCCATGGATAATTGGTAGCACGTGTTGCCTTTCCTGCTGCTGTGGTTTGTTTCGATTCTCTATTCTGGGAGTGGTGTGTACTTGTGTGGGCTATTCAGCATATGTCCGTACCCATCGGGAAAGGTGAGCGCGCAAGTTGTTCCACCCCTACTAATTGGATCTTGTTATGAGTTGGGGTTTTCCAAAGTGTAGGTGCATCATCCTTCTGCATCCACACCAGTCCTCAAAACTTCCTTGATGCATGCCCCACCATCGTGCAGGCGTTGCGCATAGTTCCCACTTCGGCGCATCGAACCGCTCCTGTTCTGGTACTGCGCTTTCAAATTTGCTCAGGAATTCATCCACCACTCTCAACCCATCATATGTCGGCAGATCCCTTGCTTCTGTTGTCATGTAGCGCAGTGATATAACCATCATGTTGCAATTAAGCGTTGTTACTTCGTGTAGCCGATTCTGCCATCACTCTATCTATTCGTCTGAATCCGAAGTGTAGGAGCTTTCGTGCTCCCATGAAATCCTTCCATCTACAGTTAGATTCACCCAATCCTCTTCTCATGCGGTTATTTTGTAAATACAATTGAGATCGTCATCATTATCATTGTCGCGCACCGGTTCAATGTATCACGCTCCTTCGGCTGGATCTAGTGGTATTACTACGTGTAGTGACATTTTTTCAAATATCATTTTGTGCTTCTTCAGATTTATGACTCCGTTCATATTGGTGGCCCAGTCTATTCCTAGTAGCATGGGATAGGGATTACTGTCATCGAAAATCTCTATCACTTCAAAATCTGCCTGCGCGCTTGCACCTTCAATATCTACTATTACCCCTTGCAATCTTCCCATGGGCAAGATCTTCTGTTGGTTCGCCATTTGTAACTGAATAGGAGACCACTGTAGCGTGGGTTTTGCCCATACGTTCCCATGTTTGTTTTGGCAGTACATTCACATCCGATCCGAGATCCAGGATTACCTAATCCATTTCATATTCGTTGATTTGTGCAGTCAACCTCATTTCCCTTCCTGTGCGCAATGCATGCTTTCTAAGTTTCTGGACCACACATGGTTCTCCTAACCCCGCACACCTAGTGATAAGTTCCTGTAGTCCTTTTACTACCTTGTTGTCGGTAGCAGTTTCATGCATGTCTCCATAAAGGTAGTGAGCATTGAAGGATCCATCCCTGGTTCTAGTTGATCCTTACTACCTGAAGTGGAGGCCTCCGTGAAGCTCTTCTTAGCTTCCATGAATGTCTTCTTCGTGCATTCTAAATCAAATTCCGGTTCCTTTGTAGGACCCTTACGAACCCACACACTTTCGTCTAACTGCTTACCTTTATCATCACCATTGGTCATACCGCTCCTGAGCATCATGTTTACATTCAGGTCTTCTTCGCGCGGCTCAGACCTCATCATTTGTAGATTTTGAGTCGGAAGGGGCTAAAGTACCCTTTTTTGCGCAGTCTCACTATCAATGTAGGGCAGTCTTCAGCCTCATGATCAAACTAAGTACAGTAAAAACATGATGTCCTTGTCAGGTTTGTACAATTGCGGGCATAATGCACTGGCCCTCCGCAATTATAAGAAATTAAATATCCGCGACCCCTTCCTAGTCCCATTCCACCTCGACCTCGACTGCGCCCCTGAAATCCAGTGCGCGTCATTCTTGCATTTGGGTCGAGGCTCGCATTTTGGTTTGCACCCTGTAGGTAGGAGTCTGATCCATCATTAGTTCGTAGCTTCTGCAGGTGCACTCATCATGGCCTACCAACCTGTAGAAGTTACAAGACAGTTGTTGGGACGTCTGTGTATACTTCTGCAATAGATGAAAATTATCCGTAGTGTGTTTTCCTCCTATCTAACAGATCGTGCAACATAATGCAGGCACTGGGCTCGATCCTGCCTATGCATTAGGTCTTAGTGGCATTAGCCCTCCTCCTGCCAAGTTATTCGCGAACACCGGACAGTGGTCCTTGTCATGCCCCTGGCCTTTGCATTTTATGCACCATACCTCCTTGCGCACCTCTAGCTGAGGTGTCCTATCCTATTTCAAACTCTGGATTTCCAGACACAAATTTTGCAGTTACGTGTGGATTTGTTGGACTCCTAGAACAGAGTCTTGTATAGGGGTCTCATGCAATCTCATTTCCATCTCCAAAGCTTCGGCCTGGGTGGAAAATTTTTGTTGTGATAGCGCTATCCTTAAGTGTGGTGTCAGTGATACTACAAACCATGCGCGGTGCTATCCATCTGTCAACATCATGCTAGCTTCGTGGATCATGCTCTTCAGTCTTTGGTTGAGATCCCAGGGGGTCTCACTGGGGAGCATCACGATCTCCTTAAACTCGATTATTGATTATGTTTCTGACTTTGGCCTGCTAAATTACCTATTTAGCACAGTCTAGATTTTTGCAATTCCTGCGTTTGGATGGTCATTAGAATGCTTGATGTACAATGTTAATGCGCGATCCTACAATGCACTCACCAACGTAGCCTTCTTGATATTGTCACCACGATGCCTTGTGCTTCCCATACTGCTATTACCACGAACCAGAATTTGTCCGGATCTTCATTCCCCACTACTCTGAATACCAGTAGTTTGATCACACTCGCCATACTGAATTGTGGTGGTGCCAGAGGTGGGGTGCGTGGAGATGGAGGTGAGGAGGGTGAGATGGGTGGCGGTGTAGGTGGAGGTGGTAGGCACAGAATTCGCTACCTTATTAGACTGACAGCGCTTCTCAGAGGGACTTTCGTGATCTCTTCCTCACTTTCTCGTGAGGGGGAAATTAAGGGACTGGTTTCCAATTCTTCACTACTTCCACTTCAATAGATCTTCCCACTTCGCGTAGTCCCAAACATTAATTTATTCACATAACCCACTCTTCACAGAATAACATCTTAATCCAAGTGTTCAAATATTTAATATACTTACCTCGCGGTCCCTTAAGGAAACGTCACTCCGCCTCATTGTAGCTGACAGTCGTGTCTACCGCGAACTCAGTGATAAATCCTCCTATAATTCGGTTGAGGCAATGGTCCACAAATCATGTGATCTTATCTCCTGACACTTCTAGTCTACGTACTAATTCTGGAGTCCACACGATTGGTTTGTTGAGCCTACACCTTCCTTGAATGTCTACTAGCTTCACGATCCACTCATACAGTGTAGAGGGAAAGGATGTAAAGGAAATTTCATGGATTTCCGTATACAAGTAGCGCTCCAACCACTATTCCTTAATTACTCGCGGATTTCTATTTTCCTGTGTCGCGAACTCGTGAATCTTCTTGTCCAACCACCCTTCAATTTCTTTCTTTGTTGGATTCTAGTGGCACGACATCAGACATCCCTTATGCAGATCCCAGTCCTAGCAATAGAACCATTTTTTGGTTTGTATGTGCCTGACCCAGGTTCAGAGGTGTTTTAGCCAAGAAAATCCCAATACTACTGGCCCTTTTGGCAACAGTTCGCAGAGCGCAGAGTGAGGTCTCACCCGAAGTAGTATGGGAGGGTGCTAGAACCAGGTTTCCACACCCTAGGGATGTCTGATGAGCTTTTGGTGGTCCACGGTTGGACCCTGTGCGCATGTCGCTACGCACACATATTAGTCCCTCACAACCTATGATGCTACCTTCACGCAGCCCTACTTAGGGTGCAATCCATATTATACCCAAGTTCCTTTCTATTTAACCTGTTATTACCCGATTACTTAACTTATCTGTGTAAGACTAGTGATAATTAACAGTATATCCAACAATCATATAAGTGTGCACGATAAACAAAACAATATAAATGTAAAGAATGCAATACACAAGAAGATGCACCGAATTTGGAATCAAATTCTCTTTATTATTCTTCGTTCAAGGTTATAGACTCGACACTGCCCTGCGCACTCAGCTGCAGGGGTCCGCACACTTAGCTGCGGACTCTACTAGGCCTCTGCGCACTCAGTTGCAGAGCCTCTTCCTACTACTACGACCCAATACACTTAGACTCTTACTCTATGCTCTATCTTTGCTCCTTCGCTTCTTAGCTGCTTAGTTGCTCTCTTTACAACTTAGAGCCTCACTCTATTTATACAATCCCATGGTCCGCGGACCATGGGTAGGCCGACATGACATTACATTACCTTACAACACTTAGGGCAGACAACCCTATGACTTAACCTATACTTCATGCTTCGCACCTGCAATTCACGGAGTTTTACAATATATTTGACCAAAACTTGGGCTTTGAGCCCCAAAACATGCTGTGGGGGGGTTCCATGCCCAACACGATCATTAATTTACTATGTAATTTATTTGTGAAATTAACAACATGGCCTTTGGAGTTTGAAATAAGCATGTTGACATGTAATAGGTGCAGGTGAAAGTGCTATACTCGACAAGTTCATTCTATGCCACATGGACTTTATAAACAAATGGATTGATTTGTATGATAAAAAGAGAGAACAAGTGCTAGAAGAAAGGAGGAAATTTAAGAGAACCCAAGGAATAACCCATTTCTTGTTGGTCTGCAAGGGGAATGGGCCAAAGATTGCACACTAGAATGGGTTGCTGAACAAATTCAAAATTGAATAGAAGATGAGGTATAGATTCAAACATAACAAAAGATGAAATCAACATGTCTAGAGGATTTGAAAGAAAGGTACAGTTGGAATTTTACAAAATGTTGTTTTAACCGAAATAAATGGTCTTTCACAAGAAAGGAAATATCCAACAATGTGGTCATATGGCCGACATTATTGTGCAGAACGTGTAGATGTAAAGAGACAATCCTTCAATTGTGGCATCATGGTTGAGTTCAAGAAAGCTCAAAAGATAAGAATATTATTGAAGGGAATCTACAATATGTTGGGAAAATAGAAAATTATTAAGTTGGATTATCACTCTTTTAAATGTTTTATTTTTAAGTGTAGATGGTATGAAGCATTTGAGAGGACATGAAGACATGATACCCATAGTGGATTGTTTTCTATAGATTCCTCAAATTTCCTACCAGAGGATAAGGAGCCTTATGTTCTACCAATTCATTGTGAGAAGGTATTTCTTTAACTCAATGAATTAGAAGTGATAGTGATCAATAATCTATTGAAACATTGTTTATTGTGAATATATACATGCTTTTATTAATCAATAAAATTTTTATAACATACGACTAATATATGTATGTACTTGTTCATGTGCAAGTATTTTTCTATGAAGATATTCTGGACCTAAAATGGATATTTGTCACACATTATGATCCAAGATTAAGGCATGTATTTGATGATGCATTAGTGGATACTAAGCAAAACAATGATGGAAAACAAAAGGAGAGAGAGGGATTAAAGAACATCGAAGAAATCGACATCCATGATGATGTTGAAGATGGTTATGTTCAAGCACAAGAAGACACCATTAATACAAAGTTACATGATGTTACAGAAGACAAAAATATGAATGTTATAGAAAATGACGATTCATATACATCTGATAACAATATGGATGGCATACAATCAGATTTCAATGATGATGAAGATGATGCAAGTCAAGATGAGGATGATGATAATATTAACTATTTGAAATATCATATGGACATTGAAAATGATGCATTGGATGAAATTGTTGTAGACAATGATGTTAATGACCAAGACTTCAAAATTTTCAAAATTATTTGTAATCAGTGTTTAAAAAATGATTATTCTTATAGCCTAAACTTTGAAATGCTTCAATATTATTTGTGTCAATACAAATTAGATAGTGCAATATCATTAAAGTGTTCAACATATGGTATGAATTGTTGGTAGAAAAAAATAGGATTACTTGAATGCTTCTTCCATTCATTTTGTATCAACATATGTTCATGAAGACATAAAAGTTAATAAAATATTAATGCTCGTATCTCACAATGATTTGAAAAAGCAACTTTGTTAACTTCATTATTTTTATATTGTTTTCATTTTAATGTTAGTCGACCCGCTCTTACATTTAATTATCGATCCAGGTAGGCTTTAATTTTTACAAGTATGTCATGCAAAGTCTATGTTAAGGAAAATGATGGCTAGTATAAAACAATCTCAACCCAAATTGGTTGCACACACACACTCAGCAATCAACAAAGACGTTACACACTCCACACACATTTAATGCGAATAAATACTGCAGAATAAGATACTCTATCATTCAACCATTCTCATAGCACTCCTAAAAACCATCACTCATTCAATCTGCACACATAAAAGGAAGTGCAATCCAAATTGTAACAACAAAGCAAATAATTCACTACCACATTAAATTGAGAGACCGACCCAAGGCTTAAGCTGTCACACCATCCAAATCTTACCGCAATTAATTAAATTACACAAAAAATTAACTATAACAACAACAACAACAATAATCACATAAATCAGAAATATTTATGCAATCTCCCATTTAACCACTCTCATAGCACTCCTGAAAACCATCACTCATTCAATATGCACACATAAAAGGAAGTGTAATCCCAACTGTAACAACAAAGAAAATAAGTCACTGCCACACTAAGCTGAGGGAATAATCCAGGAATTAAGATGTCACACCATCCAAAGCTTATTGCAATTAATTAAATTTCACACAAAATTAATTGTAACTGTAGTAGTAACAAAAATCACATAATTGAGAAATATTTATGCAATATGTCATTCAACCACTCTCACAACACTCTTGAAAACCATCACTAATTCAATCTGCACACATAAATCTAAGTGCAATCCAAACTGTAACAACAAAGAAAATAATTGACTACCACACTAAACTGAGGGACTAGACTAGGACTTAAGCTGTCACACCATCCAAAGCTTACTGCAATTAATTAAATTACACATAGAATTTACTGTAACAATAATAGTAACAATAATCAAATAACTGGGAAATATTTATGCAATTACGTATTCCACTCTAACTAACCAATGATCCTTGCTAAGAAGGAGGACCCTTCCTCATTCACAGGGGTTGGAGTACTAAAAAACACAAAAACTACCAAGAGTAAATTATTGAACCACAAAGTTGAGATTTCATTAATAAAAGTATCACGATTACAGAGCTATGGTGTTTCCACTTTCCAATCCTATACTCCAATTCTTCGCTCTATCCCTTACGGGAAAACAATATTCTCTTTTAGATATATTTATTATAATGAGAAGATCATCATGTGAATCTTTCAATTCTCATGTGATGTTAAAATAAAATGATATCTTAAAAATTACACAATGATTTCCATGGAAGGGGGTAAAACTATAGCAATTTCCTTTAATTAAAAATAGAGTTACAAAATATTTCAACCAAATGATCTACATGCTCCATAAATATCTCCAAGTGATGAAATGTTTCTTTTGACTTTGACATGCTCCTAGATCTAGTCTGATTAGGAAATGAAATATGTGCTTAATTAATTGTCTGTGTAACAACAAAAAATCCCAAAACCTTAAATAATCCAAATCGGTAAAGGAACTGAAATGTAATCCTGTAACAACAAGATTCAACATAACATCCAAACATGAAACAACCCATACATTAGTTTTATGATAAAAAGTAGCCTAAGAAAGTAGTTCTAATGTCAAATTATAAGAAGAATTGGACTAAGAAAGCGGCAAGTGAAAAATGACATACTTATGTGAATAAGGGTTCTTACAATAATAAGATATGGTCTTGTTGGTCAAAAAGGAATAAAAGAAATAGGAAAATAAGACTATTGGGATTCCACACTAACTGTTGGGACTGTGAAGTGTGCAGTTCCCATAGTCAGTCAGTCACCCTTGTTAGTCGAAATTTTGTAATTCCTCTCATTAGATGCCTTGGTTGCTTCTTGATCATGCTGTGAAGTTAGATTTGTAAGAGCAAATGTTTACTTTCCATGAGTGTTCGTTCTATCCCACAGGTACCATACTCGTGAAGCACTTCTCTCTAGTAGGCATTGCACCATGGCACCAAAGTGAGCTATTTTAAGAACGACCACTGAAAGCAGTACTGGGGAAGCAATTGAGAAAGCGTCAGTTTAATTGCCAATATATGCAGAATCCCAACCGTTTACAGAAAAGGAATCAACACTAACATGGCAGCAAGACCAACAACAATGGCATAAGGAAACAATCCAGTACAAGATCAGGGAAAGAGGAAATTGCTGACATAATAAAGGGAGAACAAATTTGTAGAGCGAAAGTGCATTCAATATTCATGCAAGCAACTTTGATAGTAGAAGAAAAAGGAAGAAGAGGACACAAATGATAGAGCATAGGAAGAGAGAAGAGTAGAGATTTCAGGTAGCAGAACTTAGATCACAACAAGCAGAACAAGAACTGAAGGAAGAACGAGAGTCGATCAGGAAAGAACAAGAAAAGAAGCATAAATAAGAAGAAGAAGAAAGACAAGGTGAAATAATATAGAAAACAATACAAATACAAGTTGATGATCCGAAAAATCTAGCAGCTGAGGAAGAGAGTGAACAAATGTAGGTTCCCTCACCAAAGTTAAGCACAAGAGCCAAGTTTGGTTAGAGGTCGACAGCTATAGGGAGCAACTAAGGTGAGAAGACACCAAGGATGACTTGGAGCTTAGTGCACAAAATATGAAAAGTACATCGATGGTCATGTCATGGTCTACACCATGCTGCACATGCTTCGGGACGAGATGGACACAAGTTCCAAGACCATATATCCGGAAGCTACGGAGGCAAGGGTTCACTATCAGGAAGACACCATCAAGTAGTTTGGGGACATCATAGCATAGTACCAAGATTGGCATCAATACGTGACCGAGAATTATCAAGTGGAGGTTGCTGAGTTGGTCTTGCCCCAAACTTCAGAGTCACAGTGTTGTGTCGTGTTAGGCTGTCTCTAGGCTATATATTTTGTCTCACATGAGTACATGTGGAAAATGTATATTATTTGTAAATATGTTGTAAGTGAAATTCTAAGTGTCATTAGGGGAATGTGAACAGTCATTATGTAATGTAAAGAGTTATTTGGAAGAAGTTGAAGAGTCATGAGGATAGTCAAAGAGTCCAAATGGGAATGTCAAGGGTCACCCCACCCTTTGTTATAAATAGAACCTCACAACTCATAGAACATGCTTTTGGGAGCCAAGATTTTGGCTAGGCATTGCTTAGAGAAGGCTTGGAGAGTATTGTGACGAGCCTTGGCTTCTCCACAACATAGAGGGAGTAGATTTCTTTGGAGGAGCAGGTGGTGTTGACTGTAATGTTCCACTATTGGGGCTAGTGGCTATCATATAACTGAGCCAACACGTTTCCATGCATATGTTGTTATTGTAGTTGGAATATTCTGGTTGCTTTAGCAATGTATGTTATTTAACTTACGCATTTGTGTATGAACTATTTTTTATGCAATTGTATGAATCTTGTTGAATACATGTTTTTGTATTAATCCGTCACTTTGGTTTGTGGACTATTCTGCTTCCATCTTGTGATGTCATTTCACTCATGTGTTCCTTTCAGGTTGCGTACTATTACAAACTTCTAAGAGACACACTTCCTTTTCCCATCTACATGTTAGGACCCCTATGCATCTCACTGGATTCGCTACAAGGTCACACGCTTCCAACAAAGTTATCACACTTACCTCTGCGCGCTACCGCAGTTAAGGCACTACTTTACTACCCACTATTGGGACTCCTACTCCAAATGGTCTGAGGTCTAGTTGTGACTTCTTACCGTGGAGATCCCTTGACATGTTGGTGGGTCCAACACTACCAACATGGAGAAAACCACACAAATTATTTATATGAAAGATCTTGTAGGCACCAACCTACTATTACATCAATTTGTAGGCACCTACAGGAGACATCATTCCCCTCTCCTGCTATGTAGGAACCAACTTATAGGAGACACCAATCCCATCTACTACTTTGTAGGCATCAATCCACAATAGATGCCAATCCCCTCTACTACTCTATAGGCACCAACCTATAGGAGACATCAATGCCCTTTGTTGCTTTATTGTGACCAACCTACAAGATATGCTAATCCCCTATACTCCCTACATGAGACACCAATCCCCTCTTTTTCTTTCTAAGCAACAACCTACAAGAGACACCAATCTCTTCTCCTTCTTTGTAGGAACCAATCTATAGGAGACACCAATCCCCTTTACTACTTTGTAGCCATTAACCTATAGGAGACACAAATCCTCATTGCTGCAAATTTTTATTATGCACCAACCTACTTTACTGAATTTTCTTACTTCTTCACAAAGTTTGTTATTTGATGATGTTTTCACCAAGTTTTCTTACTACTTGTATCCTCACTGGGTATTTTAGTTACTTTTTCCTTCATCAGGTCTACCTGCTATGTTTTCCTTCATCAAGTCTACTTTTCCCAATTTGTTTGCTTTCAGCTTCTTCCCAAGAATGAATGTGATAGCTCAAAAAACCACTCCCTTGGGTCCAATAGAAGAGAAAACCATATTCAAAGTCCAAATTCCAAAATTGATTTGTTCAGATATTACAAAAACCCTAATTGGTGCCTTCAAAGCTCCTATGCAATTATATCCAAGCGACACTAGGCCAAAAAACACTATGTGTACACTGACTACAAGCAATAGAGAGCCAACAATGCCCTAGTTACATTGTGATGAAGAAATAGAGTGATAAATTGCATGGATGAGGTTAGAATAAGTCAAAATTGATCACTCAAAGAGGATAATGATCAAAGGACCATACATGGTAAAAACGATGTCTACATTCAATGTGATCACCCCCTAGGAATATCTATAAACGCAAGCTCCCCATAGATCATCATGGAGGAAAAATTAACATATGATGAAGTGCTGTTGGAGTGTTCACTCATATTTCTCTCTATGATAAGCCATTAGTATAGGTCCAACAAACAATGATTTGCAAGTGAGGGGAGGACAATAGACAAGTACCGTGGAAGTGCATGACAATTTACACACTACCTTCGATATAATACAAACACAAATAGATTTTCCCATGATATCTCATTTTCTCATTTTATTCTCTTATATTGACATGCTAATTATCAATGTGGTTATATGTTGTGCTAACATTTTTTGCAGAGCATAGGGTTTGGTGACTGGTTGTTGTGTGTAGGTATTAAGGAGTAAGGACATGAGCATAGATCTCTAGAGGTTCCCCAAGTTGGTTGCACCAATGAGAGAACTCTTTTTGATAAGAGGTATGGTCTCTTTATATTCTTTGTAACTTCTTGTATAGGCATGCATCCATTGGGATCTACTTGTTTATCTTCGGATCCTTTTTTTTTTCTATCTTTTTACCGTGTAAAACACACATATTTTCTTATAATAAGTGAATTTGTTTCTCTATTTTTAGGGTTTTGAACTCTCTTGGGTTTGATTCCCATCAAGGAAATTTCTCGCTAGATACCTCTGTCATCATTGTCCTATGATCCCTCTTCTTTTTGGTTGCTTGTGAGTATGTCTTCTTGATTGGATTTTTTACTATTAGTGCATGTTTGCTTGCTAGCTACAATTTGGTTTTGAGTAGGATTTTTTGCATGTTTTAATTTGATTTCTTTTGCTATTAGTTTGAAGCTATAATTCTAATCTATATTGTGTGTCTAAGAGCTTAATGAGAGTGCGTGAGGATTTTAGTCATCATTGCATTTGAAAATTAAAAAATCTTACCCTTCTCTAATTAGGTTTCATCGAAGATCAAAATTCTCAGGAGAACTTCCATGCATGGTCTTCCTTGAAACATGAGTCTAAAAACACCATTCAAGTTTTTATCCATATACCCTTGACATAATAAAACAACCAATAAAATTAGCACCTAAGAGTACTTGGTTTCGGGAATAAGATTCATTAAGTAAGAGGTTAGCATATCCCAACCATTTCCTCACAAATGACTTGGGCATCAATTAACCATGATTTTTCTATGGGATGATCCCTTTTATCACTTGGTTTATTGATTTCTCCCTTAGATTGTATAAGTGCACACTGTTTGGTAATGTCTAGTGGCCTTACGATATTTGTTTGTACATTCATGTACATATTTTTCCACCATTGTTAGTTTACAGATTTCGGAAAGTTGTACCAAAAATACTTCACTTAAGTCACTAGTGAAAAGTGACCCTAACAACAAGATGTGGCCATTTACGCTTCATATCCACAATGACAAAAGAATAAAACCATGAAGAAAAAATATCATGTGCAATCTAAAATATAGAACAACAAGAAATAACCGATGCAATAACCCAATAAAATAAGACTTTAATGAATAATATTTTTATTAATAACACTTGGTGAAAAATATTGACAACATGGGTCTATAAATCCCCTTCTGTGGGATGGGTCCTTTGATGTCCTTATGCTTCAATTATCTGTTTCTCTCTCTCAATATGCAGAAAACCCAAAACAAAATAGAACTCAAGTGGAAGATCAAATGACATAAGATGATAATGGTGACGATGATAGTGATCATGGTAAAGAATGAAAGGAAAACCCTCTTATTTATAGCAAAGTATTGGGTTGATCTCGAAAATGGAAAATATTTAAATAATATTGACCAAATCAAGATCTAACCATTAGGAATACTTTATTATATTTTTTGGAGAGGGAAAATATATTCAAAATGGTCAAATATCTTTATTTAGAAATAATTAATAAGTAAAATTATTTATTAATTACTTCACGATGATTAAGAAATGTGTGAAATTGAAATAATAATTAAATGGTTATCTAACAATTATTCCGAAAATAGGATTAAGGAATAATAAATAAATAATGATTTATTTAATTATTCCAAGATGATTTAGTCAAATGTGACAAGGAATAATTATCAAATAATGATTTAATAACTATTCCTAGAGAAAATTAAATAAATAATGATTTATTCAATTATTCTCATGGGGTTTTCTAATTTTAATAAGAAAAATTTAATTAAAGTGGTTTACTAAATCATTTCCTATGGTGAAAGTGATTTTACTATGGTAAAATTAATCCTACATGGTTTATTTCGATCCACATAGTTAGAAATGGCTAGGTGATCCATTTTTAGGTGATAACATATTGCCTCCCAACGTACGAAAGTCAGGAGAAAATCGTATGACCGAAATACATTGTAGGATACAATTCCACAAGACACCAAAGGGGGGTCAGAGAGAGAGAGAGAGTTGAAGCAATGCAAGGAAGGATGGAGGAATGGAGGGGGCAAGACCTACTAAGCAAATATAAGTATCCTTTTATTTTGGAGTACATGATCTCAAATGAGGCAAGGGAGGCATACCCATACTCACTGTGATAATTGAGTACGAATAATAATGGTGACCCAACAATGTGGGAAAGTACATGATACATGCTACATGATGTGCTGGCATCAATGGGCCAGAAATTGATACAATAATAGAATGAGTCCCATATACATAATGTGCTTGGAAAATAGAGGCCAAGACTAAATACAATAACATAAGATGATATGAGTACATGAGATATAATTCCACTCAAGATGACATAGTGAGGGAGAATCACAACCAAATAATCCCTACTACACAGCGAAGGGATCTAAAGATATGAATGGATCATTTGAATGAGACATGAATGTTGTGGGTGCTGCAAGCCGTAGAAATCGAACCCATCAAATCTGTGGAACTACATCTAAGGCTGGATCATGATCTTTTGACATTTGAGCATGTGAGGGGCTACCTGAAGGGCCACCCATTCATGAGGCTTGGAACATCTAACACACACTCGAGAAATACTGGTATAGTCTGTTGGACCATTGGACTATCAAGTGTATGATTCTCGATCATGCGATAATGAGTTGGAGTCAAGCACACTAGAAACAACCAAGTCAAAGGGAAATGATGATTCCCTTCACTTGATTTAGGGCACATAACAATGATAAAAGCTGAAACCAAGGTACACCACCCTCTAGACCACTCTCCTAGAATAAATGTGTTGAAGTCAACAGGAGAGGGCTTGCTAGAGGTGCGGCAATAGGGATTCCTCAATAAAGGCACGAGGGTCATAGCAATGTGACTGATGGATTGACACCAGGGATGATGATGGAAGAATACAAAATGAGAGGTGGAATACTGACTACCCTTGTTAGAGCATGATATGCATGGTTGACCTGGCAGCGACTGAATTTATTCTAGAGGGGATGGTCAATTACTTAGACAAGGGATTTTCAAAGATAGAAAAATATATCTGGAGGCCAAATATTAGCATAATTGGATGAATGAGACAACAATATGGATGATATACTGTAACAAGACTCAAGGGGACTTAGAAAAGACTCCATGGATGCAAGGGTGACTCATCTCTGATGCTTTGAACAAGGGTGACTCAATGATGTTGCCACATGGGGGGAGGCCTAAAGGGGACCATAAAAACATGAGTAAAATTGGTTAATCATGACAAAAATCGACATGTGAGTCAACCAGTGCAAAGGTAAAGTGGTACCTGAGTACAAGTCGCTCAAATGAAGAAATTCGATTTTAGTAAGCGACAAAGTGAGACCTCACGGAAAAATGGATTCATGGTGAAGTGTCAAATTACCAAATACAAAGAGAGACCCATTATAGAAGTCAGTGAGAGATTTCCAACAATGTTAACGGTTCTTCAAAGCGAGCTAGAAGGTGGCTAGGGGTGCCATCATGCCCCCAAGCATGAGAAGGTGGCTAGGGGTGCCATCATGCCCCCAAGCATGAGATGCTTCCCCTCAGCATATGTGGTGGAGGGGAACTAATCGAGTATGCAAAATTTGGGAATGATGCTCCCAGATATAGGAGTTTTTGGAGCGCCACTATGTTCCAAGAGCTTAAATAAGGGATTCAATTAGTCGACCCGAATGGCACAAGATCCTCTAGAGGATGATGAGTAGATGTAGGGGCATATGTGCTCCTCAATTTTGTAGGAATGAATGTAGCATGTTATAGACATTCATAACGTATTTATAATAGTGGATTCTAAACACATTTTGATGAAGTGGTTCACCATTTGTTTGTTTTATGGATGTCTTCATATGGGAATAACAGATGAATACAGTTAGGGAAAGGAAATGGTGGATTACCAATCTTGTTTGGCACTACATATATGAATCAAATGGACTGAATTTCTAGGTTTGCATACATGGTGTCACTCTACCAAAGGGTGGCTTCAGAGACAATGATCTGATGCTCGCCTAGATGACATGAACATAGAAAAACAACAATATTTAAGGGATTAGGTTGTTGATGTAAGATGGAGGAATGATTCAGTGTATCATCCCTAGAGTGATCTGAAGTTATATGAGACTCTAAAGGTTCTTCTAAATAGGGAAGAATAATGGTACTAGAGTCAACACTACTACATGCACTAGGAGGTTTGGGGATAATTTCTTCTCATGGAATCTAAAAAGTGGATGGCCCTTACCCAAGCATTGGGTGGAAATGTAATGGCCACAAGGTGGATGTGGTTCAAATTTGTGGGTTTGAAGCAAGGGGTTTTTGAACCAATCGACCTCACCATGGATGAATAGGCTTTGGAGTCTTAAGAGGAGCTGGAGTTGTTTGGGGTGCCTTGTCTTTGGTTCCCTTTTCTTGGGCTTTTCCCCCCTCACCAGATGATTTCACAATAGGATTGGCTTCCTATTGAGGTTGTTGTGGAACTGAAGCAAAGGAAGGGTTAGGAACAACAAGTTGAACTAGGGTAAAAGCTATGTAAGTTTTGAGTTGATTAGGAGGAGTGTTTGTGGCAAGATCAAGATACTAGAGTGGGATCCCCAAGGTAATGTTAGGTAAACTCAACGTAGCCATAATAGGGGTAGAAAATATTCCAGGTGGAAGGAATAAGAAAGGTATTTGAACATAAGGGTAATTAACTGGGGGAACTACTCCCAAATGGTTAAGATCTTGGGGAACAATTCCAAGCTAAAAAGGGTTGGGAGAGATACCAGTAGAAGGAAATGGGCCAGGAGAAATTGTGCCTGAAGTCTAGTTTGAGTTAGGACTAGAAGGTTGTAGAGGAGCTGGCTATTGTGAAGGCATACCAAACGGCTTATGGGTGGCTTGTGATGCCTAAAGCATGTAAACACTAGACAAGCTAGGATCGAAAGGGATAGATGATGGGCCATAATAAGGCCCAAGAAACATGGAATCTTTTTAGAGTCCAGGAGATACATTGGTTAAGGAAGTGAGAGTATTAATTCCAGTAACTGATGAGATAGTGTTCTGAGGAGATGTCCGAGATTGAGGATCATAGTAAGTCAACTAATCGATAGTGATGATCTTTCCATTATGAGGAAAGAACAAATTGTGAAAGATAGCAGATGCGACAATGGACATGGCATAGGTTTAACTATGACCCAACACGATATTATAATCTAATGGGGAATCGATGACTTCGATATCAACTAAGACAACCTTGCCAACAATGGTGATAGGACAATTGCAATACAAACCAAGGGGATGGGAGGGGTTGTTGTCCCAAGCACGAAAAGTGATAGTGGATGGGGACAGGTCAGGGGAAACAAGTTGCTTCCAAAAACTAGCAACCATCACACATGTGGAGGTACCTTCATCTATGATAAACCATTGGACTGTGGCATTCTTTATGGAGGCTAGTATTTGAAAGGAAACTGAGGAAGGAAGGGGGGGAAGTTCCACTTTATCAAAGTCAAAGACAATTAGAATATCGCTAGAAGGATCCAAAATTCCTAAATTATAGTGTATGACTTTCCATTGGGATGGGCACATTTGGAGGACTTCAACATTGACATGGAAACAAGAGACTGTGCCAAGTCATCTACTATGCTATATGTATGGGATACTTTAGCAGAAGCAACATTTTGACGTAATATAACTTTGGAGATCTTGATGGGAACCTTGAATTTAGGTGGAGGTATTTATAAGGTGCCATTTGGTGATGCCAGAGGCTCAGTGAATACTTTGTTTTGGGAATCATATGCTGAATTTGTAGGGGGCTTGTTGTATTGGAGCGACTGATTTTGGATGTTGACTTGTTGGGTGTAAACTTTGTCAGAATTCATCATGAGAATCTGGTAATTATTCAGGCCAAATTATGAAGGTTGAGGAGCTACATTACCTAGGAAAATGATTGGTAAGCATAACCGATTGTGATGAAGAAGAAGGGGGAGGAGGTGGAGGAATGGGCTAAGGTCCTTTATAAGTAGTTACTTGAGCTTCCCATACTTGAAACATTTGAGGTAACATGGGATATTAATGAGTATAATCTCCATAGACTCTGCAACAAGCACAAGGTTTATTTGTACAAAGTTCCTTGTTTTGCTTGGACTATCTGCCCTATTGCTGGGTTGCAAGAGTAGGTTGGTCACCCTGAGGGGAATTAGGTGGTGGACCATGATTACTTTGGTTACCTTGAGATGGATGGTTCTGGTTAACCTTGTCCTTATTATTTCACTGGGGTTGGGGGGATTGGTTGCAGTCCACTAAGCATACACTTGACCTTGAGGAGGTGGCTGCTATTGTGGCAGAGGTGGGGGAGGCATGGGAGGTTGGGGAGATGGTGCTAGAGGGGCTGGAGAGCTAGTCAGTGCATAAGGATAGAAAGGATTGGAGATACATTGTGATAACTAGGTGAAGCAACAACTGGCCCTAACATTGACTGATGTGAATGGGGATATGCATATGATGTGGTTGAACCTTGTTAAGAGTTTCCATGGGAAGGAGCAGGAGGAGGATAAGTGTAAGTGGAATTGGTCCCTCACTGGGGTTGACCATAACTCATGTGAGGTTGAGGATATGGTGGAGGTGGAGGGTGTGAAATATATCCAATGATACCATCAGCGACATGAGATGCCACCAGGCCATTAGCAACACCAGACTAGGTCATATTTCAAAGCTACTTGGAGAGTGTCTTCCTCAGAGTGGGGGAAGTGGGTGGCAGAAGTTTGATAGAAAGAGGTCAAGAGTTCAGTACCAATGTCATATCAGAGGGGTAACTAGAAGTATAATAGAAAATATTTGGTTAGAATCATGAAGGTGGAATGGGGGGCATGCAGTTGATCCACATACCACTTGGAAACAACTCCAGTAAGGGTGCGTTGGAATAAATGAAGACAAATGGAGTTTTCAGTAATGGAATTGGATGAACACCACATATGAGATGAGGAAACATGATTTGTGGGATCTTCTCCAGGATTACGTTCAAACTTAGGGATGTCGACAGGAATCTTGGTAGGCATAACCGACTAACTTGGGTCATGGAGAAGAGGGTCATTTATGAGATGGATGAAATCAAGGAGGATCAAACCAACCATAAAGGAAGCAATGGAGGAGGAGTGACCATACCGATAGAGGTTCTGCTTGTGGGGTTACCTTGGTTACCACCTTGGTTTCTTTCACCCACGTTGGTTCTTGACATGGTGGCGGTATGAAGTTGAGAAGACGCGAATCAAAGGAAGGACTAGAAGAATCAACAAAAATAGAGTCAGAATGAGGACTCAATGGAGGACTAGGAGGATGAACTCTTACTCGATGGTGAGGACTAAGATGTCCTAAGGGCGAAGGCCACAAATTCTATGCAACAAATGCCTAAGGGGTGCAATGATTTCAAGACAAAGATTTCTCAATAGACTAAAAGGGGATGATAGGAGAAAAATATCAACAAAAAACAAGGAAACACCTAGTGCAATGTTTCCAAGTGTAAACTAACTATATTAAGATGCTACTCTAATTCAAGAAAACACATCCTATCAAAGAATAGTGACCTCTAGCCTATAGGTGATATAAATATTCAAAAAATTCCCAAATCTATTGTTTTAGATGGCCTTCCAAAAGACTTCTTACTTGAAAAAATTTGATCCCCATAAGTAGAGTTGTCTAGAGAAAGGTGGGGTAGAGAACTAATTGCTGCTCATAGCGAGTCCTATAGGGTGTTTTCCTATGATTGGTCACTACAATTACCTTCGTCCCATGGGTGTGGTCGAGTCTTGAGTTTCTTGGTGATCAACCATCGCATGGGATTCTATGCCACAGGTTGGGTAGCCCCAAGGAGAACCGCTCACACAATGACCTAGCATAACCCCCTCTTAATCAGGTTTTTAGCGCACTTCAGGTTTGGTTCATGGGACGGTGAAGGATTTTAAGCTCCCTAATATGTCAAATTCTATGTTTCAATGTAAATGGCTGATGGGTGTTATTGGAAACCTATCCCATTGATCCTATGCCTAACTACATAGATTGTTTGGCCCTGGTGCCCAAGTGGGCTTAATGTATGTGTGTTGAATTATTGAGGTGTAGTGTTTCAAGTCTTGGCTTTGCGGTGTTAACCAAGTTAACGTTCGCTTATGGTGTGATTGTGTGAAAATTATGTGTGAAGTGGATGAGTTAATTGAGCATGTTTTATGATGCCATGTGCCACTAAAAATAAAGTGCTGAAAAACTGTAAATAATGATGAAATGTACAGAAAAATAAAATTCAAATCAAGCACACAAAACCCCACCCAAAAAGGCTATTAAGTAACTAGAAGAGAGGTAGAAAACAAGCTACCCAAAGAAATATAAATGGCAAAAATATATAATGTATAAAGGATTGGGATCTAAAGGCACTAAGCTGTTGTAAATGATGCAGACAAACAACAAAAATCAAAGGTGAAAATTGTTGGAAAGGGTAGGCAAGAAGCTCCAAAACCAAGGATACTCAAGGGGATCCTAAGTGGAAAAGGAAAAACCAAAACCTTAAAGATAGTAAAAGGGTGAATAAACGTATCCAAAAGGACTGTAAAACAATGGACAAAACCCTAGAAATCAGTGGCTGAAAGTGTTGTACCCTAGGCTCCTCAATTTAGTAAATCTGCATCTAAATGATGGAGGTGTACTCTAAACCCTAGGGGGATTTTTTATTCCTCAATGATAAATTTATAGGAGAATATAGGCCTAGGGGTGACTTTAGAAATAACAATAAACCTTTGTAGTACACACACAACATAGTCGGAAAATCTGAAAAAATTCTGATTTTTTTCATCATTAGCCCATGTTGATTGATTCAACGAGTGTTTGACATCAACTCATTTATTTGCACTCCATCAATTGTGCTAGGTACCATGGGAACCATTTTCATTATTGATGGTCTCAATCATGTCTGTGAAAGAGATCCCTTAATGCATGGTAATTAGATGGTCTCCCTGCATTCTTGACATTAACTCATTCATTCACATGTAGTAGAGTAGTACCACTGGGACGAGTGGAAGACCTTGGGGCATGGGGCTACCTCACTCATGACCATTGAATCTATGAAGTTTCAATGGAGAATGTATTATGTACTTCAAGGGCCATCATTGGGGGCGCTCACATCAATATATAGCTCTACTAATACCTATTGTGCTATAGATCTATATTGTATCATGACTAGTCCTTAACAACATGATTCCACAATATGTTGTGTGGATGGTTGTGCTCTATTTTCTTAGTACTATGTATGGGTATGCCTACTTAAGAGGATGTAACATATTGTATCTAACTATGATTTATGTATCCATTGTAGGTCCTCTATCAATGGTCTCTCCCTTCACCTCACTTATTGGTTCATTATAATGTATTTCAACCATCAACTTCTCTTATGACCTCATACATTACGAGGCATCTATTATAGCTTAAAGAGTCACCCCCTCAGGTCTATTAGAAGGCAACATAATTTTCAAAGTAAAGATTCCAAAATTGATTTGTGGAAATATCTAAAAACCCCTAATTGGTTCCTTCAACCCTCCTCTACAGTTATGGCCAAGCAACACTAGGCCACATAATTCTATGTGTACACTGGTTTCTTGCAACATAGAGCCAACAACGCCCTTGTTACATTGTGATGGAGCAATAAAGTAAGAAATTGCATGGATAAGGTTAGACTGTATCATAATCAATCACTCAAAGGGGATAAGGATCAAAGGACCATACATGGTCAAAAATATGTCTACATTCAATGTGATCACTACCTAGGAATATCCATAAAATCAAGCCGTTCCATAGATTGACATGGAGGAAAAATTAACATACGTCAGAGTGCTTCGAGACTATTCACTCATAGTTCCCTCTATGATAATCCATCAGTACAGGTCTAGCGAATAGCGAGTTGTTGGTGAGGGGAGGACTACAAATAAGGACCATAGAAGTGCATGACAATATACACACTACCTTCGGTATAATACAAACACAAATAATTTTTTGCCTAATATGTAATTTTATCATGTTATTCTATTGTATTTACATGCTGATTATGAATATGTTTATATGTTGTGCTAATATTTTTTGTAGGGCATAGGGTTTGGTGACTAGTTGTTGTGTGCAGGTATTCAGGAGTAAGGATAGGAACATATATCTCTATAGGTTTCCCCAACTTTGATGCACCAACTAGAGAACTCGTCCTCATAAGAGGTATGATATCCTTACTGTCTCTGTAATTTTTTGTATAGGCATGCATGCATTGGGATCTATGTCTTTTGTGCTTTGACTGCAACACCCTTCGTCTAGGCAAGTGTAGGGAAGGTTTGCTAGGTCTAAAGTAGCTTGCTAATGCAAGTCAAATTGTCCCTTAAACAAAAAACTTGCACAACATGCCACATATTCAATTTTCCAAATATGGGTTTAAAATTTCTTACATAGGTACCTACTAGTATCATCTTTGTCCCCTCCAAATTTCATAGTTTGAAAATTCTAATAAAGAAAGCTATATAAAAATTTGGAATCTAACTTGTTTGAAGCATTTTTTAGGAGAATTGAATAACATAATTCCTTAGATCATATCTCTAAAATTATAAAAAAAAAAAAAGTTTTGAAAGTTATATGATAGGTAGCTTGAGATATCTTCTCCATCTCTCTCATATTTTAGAGTCTAAAACATTATAGAAATAAATTTGTAGTGAAAATACCATGATGTCCTATTTGAAGTAGATTTAATGAGTATTATAAAAATGTATCTTCCACAAATCATATCTCTGAAATTTTAGAGAAACAAAGTCTAAAATTTCTATTATAGGCACCCTTGGGCCTCTTCTTTGTCTCCTCTAGATTTCAAATTTTCAAACATCATAGAAAGAAATTTATAAGGAAAATACCAAGTTGAGTTGTTTGAAGTCGATTTTATGAGAATACAAAAAGCCTAACTTCCTCATACCATATCTCAAGTATTATAGAAAACCGAGGTTTAAAATTTTAACTACAGGCAAGAAGAGACCTTTTATTTATATCCTCCAAGTTTCATATTCCAAAACATCCAATTTTTATTTATTTATTTATTTTAATTTTTATAGCGAAAATTCCAAGTTGACTTGTTTGAAGAAGATTTCGTGAGCCTTCAAGAGGTCTAGATTCTTCAAAGCATATCTATGAAATTATAGGAAAAAAGGTCTCAAATTTTAATGACAAGTACATGAATATATTCTCTCTATTTCCTCCATGTTTCATGAACTAAATATTCCATATGAAAAGTTACAAAAAAAATTTCAAAGTGACTTGTTCACCCCATAAATCACATTTTTGCTTCCACCTTTAGACTCCAAAAATCACCCTGAAAATGATTCATCGGCTTCTCTTGCGACCTGAAATCTCTTATTTCTTGGATTATATTAAAATTCACTCATATTCCATTTATTTATAGTGTTTGTACCTTCACTTATAGGACTGGCTTGTAAAACTAGTTGGGTTGGCTTGTGTACTTTGGTTGGGTCATCCCAACGAAATAATTCATATCTCCTCATTTCTATGGAGTTGTAGGGACTGCCATATATCATTGGAAAGGTCTCAAAACAATATTTCCAGCTATGTATCCTATTATCCCATTTGATTAATGTTATTGGAGTAAAATGAAATTCAAATATAGGGTATCCAAATTCAACATCAAAAATCCAAAAAAAATATTTTCAACAATCTTCATTCTCCAATGTTAATATTTGACATATGTAGTCTCCCCTTGTATTTTATGTCAATGATAAAAATATTTCCAACAATCCCCCCCTTTTTCATTGATGTAAACCCTTAGTCAAGTTTGCAATAATATTATAGAACTCCCCTTGTCTACAATTCTCCTGTGTGTGCAACATCTCCTCCTTTGATACCAATGACAAAGGGATACCCCCCCAAAAAAATTGTGCTTCTCCTTATCTATAACTCTTCTTCTATCTACAACTTTTCTTAGTGTCTAAAACTCTTCCTCTATTTGAAACTTCTCTTATTGATTGAAACTCTTCTTTTATTTGTAACTTCATTGTAACTGCTCACCTTTTATCCTATCTCTTCTTATGTCTATTTATTCCCCCTCTTTGACATCAATGGAAAAGGGTTGTTTTTAGTTCTGGATGCAATTTCTCCCCCCTAATATCTTAAAATAAAAAAAATTACTTCCTCTAGTTTCTTACTTCTCCTTTGTCTGCAACTAGGATCCTCCTGTCAAGGTTGTGTCTAGTTGTCCCTGCATGTAACATTTTCTCTTCTATAGCTCTACTCTTGAGAATTCTCTCCCTATGATTAAAGTTATTTTTACTACTTATTTTTTGGATTACTCCCCCTATTCTTATGTTTCCTTTTTTTACAACTTAACTCTTTTGACATCAAAATTCTTCTCCCCATGAACTAATGCTTTACAACTCTCCTCATTTTTTTATTTTTTTTTCCAATTGAATTTCACCATTCACTTCACTTTCGACTACTACTTCATGTCCTACAAACTTTCCATTTCATCATCATTCCTCTGCAGCTCACTTTTATAAGTTTCCATCTTTTTAACATGGTCTGAGATGTTGTATTATCACATCTTATATTTATATTTTATTGATAAGTGATAGAGATAACACTCTCATACAACAATATTCTCGCTTACCTTTGTTAATGACATATACATTATTTGAAGTCCTGGTTTCTTTTTCCACTAAACTTCTAGAGCCTTCCTTCCTTAATTTAAAATCTTTAGAATAAAATGTGACCTCATGCACTTTATAAAACATTTTACTTACACTTAGAATATTGTGCTTTAAACCTTCAACAAACAAGACATTTATAGATTACAACAATATTCTCTCTTACCTTTGTTAATGGCATATACATTATTTGAAGTCCTGGTTTCTTTTTCCACTAAACTTCTAGAGCCTTCCTTACTTAATTTAAAATCTTTAGAATAAAATGTGACCTCATGTACTTTATAAAACATTTTACTTACACTTAGAATATTGTGCTTTAAACCTTCAACAAACAAGACATTTATAGATTTAGATTTTCCATTATCAAGGATAACTATTCCTTTGCCAATTATTTTGGCTAATGTATTATCTCCAAGAGTGACATTGCCACCTTTGAATTCCTTTAGAGAGAGAAATTTACTCTTATCTCTTGTCATATGATGTGAATATCCACTATCTACATACCAATGACTTTCTTGGGTTTGAACATATAGATCTAGACCACATTCTTCTTGCTTCTCTTTATTCCTTCTCCATACCTTTGTTCTTCGATCTCTATTTTTGATAATATATTCTTTTTTTCTTTGATTTTTAGGACTCAATGTACTACTTCTACAATCATGAGCTTTGTGCCGAAAATAAATGCACTTGAAGCATTCAACATGATCTAATAAGGGGGAAAATGAATTGTAATTTTTGACAACATTATTATTCAAACTTCTAGGATTGTTGCTCACACAAACATTCTTTGAGATCTTCTATGATCCCTTGCTTCTATCCCTCATATAGTCATTTCTTACATGGGCTTTGCAATCTATTTCCTTACGACCTAAATTATTCTAGAAGAAATTTTGGTACCCATATGAGAAGGGCCTTCTTTGGGGAATTGTTCTCCTAAATCCGCTTTGACTGTCTTTGTGAGGAAACTATGATGTCTGCTAATTATTTACTTCCTTTGTGGTGATAATATCTTTCATTTGAAAACTATATCTCTCTTAGTTCTTAGCTTTATTTCTTGTGCTACTTGTATTGCTGATAGGGTCATGTCTTTGCTCATACTTGGATCCACTTTTGACTTTGTT
This sequence comes from Pinus tabuliformis, assembly GCA_031772625.1. NCBI lineage: Eukaryota > Viridiplantae > Streptophyta > Pinopsida > Pinales > Pinaceae > Pinus > Pinus tabuliformis. The sequence continues at coordinate 212,374,920 of CM062811.1, forward strand.
TGCATTATTGTTAGATCTTTTGAGAACATTAGTAAAGATTTTAGATTCTTTTTTATGGCCACGACCTATTTTAGTAGAGGGATATATCTAACAAATGGGAATATTGACGATACCACGGAATGAAAAAATGCGCTCTGAGGCGATACGCTAGAGGACAACAAAAAAAACCTAGCCGCCATTTTTTTGACCTGCCATCGATTCTGCAGGTCTCTCCATTGACGGCCGCAAATGATACCAGACGCAGGAGGGGAGAGCTCTGCCTCCCCTCCACGGGACACACATATGACTGACAACAAGCAAAAGCCTGTGATCCAGCCCACTGCAGACACAGGTTTAAACACAGAAGAAAACCAGCAAAGGACGCAGACAGAACAGCAGCATGCAGCCCAGAATGCAGAGGACACATAAAACAAGGACAAATACACCAATGCGGAATCATCCAAGACCAAAGCGACTTCCAGGACCTGCATACCCAAAGCGGCAGAATCAATCAAGGTGGATCTTCCCAGCCACCGTATCAATAGCGAAATACAATACATGCAAGACTACGCTCTCATTGGAAAGTTTCTGGGATTTTGGCCCACAGAGAAAGCCTTACAAGGCTGGATAGCTTCCAAATGGAAGCCAAAAGGACAAGTGACGTTGCAGCTTGGCCCAAAGGGTTTCTTCACAGCTATTTTCAACTGTCTCGAAGATAAAACGAAAGTATTTGAAGGTGGCCCGTACTTCTTCAACTCCTCCGGTCTGTATCTAACTGAATGGAAGCCAAGATTCAATCCGGATAAAGAAGACTTCAGCTGGGCCCCTGTTTGGATTCGAATGTATTCACTTCCTGTGGAATATTGGAAAGAAGAGACACTGGCTGATATAGGCAACAAGCTGGGGACATTTATCAAAGTTGCTACCGAAACAAAATCTCGCAAATACACCTCCTATGTCAGGATATGCGTCAAGATGCACCTAACCAAGACGCTTGCAGACACGGTAAGTCTCTTTCACGATGATTATGAATGGAAGCAGTCTTTAGATTATGAACATATCCCCTTTCGCTGTAGAAAATGTCATGAGCACGGCCATCTCTTCCGTGACTGCCCCTTAAATGTTCAGCCATCTATTCCTTCGAATGAGACAAATAAGGATCAAGATGGCTATACCAAAGTCCCCACTCGTCGCCGGCATGCCAAGAAAAACCAGGCCATTCCTGATCCAGGACCCAAGGTGAACCTCCAGAACCGATTCACGGTTCTTGCCTCTCAGGACTCACCAAATCCATCCCACTCTGAAATCCAGGTCCATCAAATCCCCATTGAACCCCCCCCCAACCGATCCATCTCCTTATCTCCTTCGGATCCCACCATCTCCAAACCTGCAGATGCTTCCCCTCTGATGCTCACCAAATATGTCTCAGATCTCGACCCCCCTTTACCCTCCAAAGGGAAATCCAAATTGAATGAAAATCAAATAGCTTCAGATATGGATCTTGATGCCGCTCTCGCCTTAAGTCTTCATGATAATATTGAGGAAATGGAGCAAAACATTCCGATCACTATGGAGGAAGACAGAGCAGATGTAAACTTAGAAGAGTTTGATATCTCCAAGCTGGATATCTCCAAATTGGAGAATGCATGCAAACAAAAAGAATATGAATCAATCCCCCTCTGGCAAATAGATAAAATTGAAGGAGTCTTGTCGCGAGTACATCACCACAAGAGTCTGGGCATTCAAGGTGGTAGTCACTGGGATGGAAAAAAAATCATGAAAGAAACAAAGAAAAGAGGCCAGAAAACAGACCTTCAAAGAACAATAACAATTGGGGAGACATTAATGGATTCGGGGTTATTTCCCAAGCTGACAAAGTTCTTCAAACCCTCAACGCAATCTCCATGAAGCTCACATCCTGGAATGTCAGAGGACTCAACAGTCCCTCAAAACACAGAATGATAAAAAACTTGATTATGCAAGAACAACCAGTAGTAGTCTTTCTCCAAGAAACTAAAAGCAGTAGCACAATGATAGATAAACTTGGCAGCAAAATATGGGCAGGCAGTAGGTCAATTTCTGTCGACGCTTCAGGGGCGTCAGGCGGCTTGGCTATTTTATGGAATCCGCAGATAGTTACGTTGGACAATTTCCATGCCACTCTCCATCTCATTCAAGCCACTTTCCATCTTATAGGCACCAACATTCATGGGCACCTCACCAATGTATATTTCCCTCAGTCGATTCAGCAAAAATTGGACCTCTTGGACACGATCTCTCTCCTTAATACAAATAGACGTTTCCCCTTGTGGATTGGGGGGGGAGATTTCAATATCATAAAATCAATGGAGGAAAAACAAGGAGGCAGAGTGCGGCTCGACAGCGACAGTTCGGGCTTCAAGCAATTCATCCAGAACAATCAGCTCATGGACATTCCTACCTCCAATGGTATTTTTACTTGGTCCAACAAGCGCAAAGGAGCACACCATATAGCCTCAAGGTTGGATCGTTTTCTTATATCTGACAATGCGATCCACCTGGGAGGAGACTTCAGCACCTCAATAATTCCACAAAGTGGCTCGGATCATTGGCCCATTCTGCTTCACTGGTCAAGACCAGGTCATGGCTGCAACAGACCCTTTCGCTTTGAAGCCTTCTGGCTACAACATAGCAAATTAAAGGACATAGTAACTCAAGCTTGGACATCATATTCACCACCAGCGGGAGCCAAGATGTATCAGTTTCAGGAAAAGTTAAAACATCTGAAACAAGTATTAAAAAGATGGAACCGTACCCATTTTGGCAACATACAGGAAAGCAAACAGAAGCTGGAGCAGCAAATGAAAGAACTTCAACAAAATTTCATTCTTGCAGGACGCACCGAAGAACAAATTCAACAAGAGCAGAGCCTATGGAGACAGATAGAAGAACGCCAACAACAAGAGGAAATTTTATGGAAACAAAAATCCCGAATCAGTTGGCTGAAAGAAGGGGAAAAAAACACTAAGTTCTTTCACAAAACTACAATTCAAAGGCGTATGCACAACAAAATAACCTTTGTCAATAACCAACAGGGTGATAGAATTGAAGTTCATGAAGAAATGGAAAAAGAATTCACAGACTACTTCAAGGACATTCTAAAGGAACCTGAAGTCAATCGAGATGAAGCAATCCGCGCCATCACACAGCACATTCCCAAATTAATCAATGAGGAACACAACAATCAGCTTCTCCAACCTGTTTCGCTGAAGGAAGTCGAAGAAGCCATGGCCCAACTTAAAGATGGCAAGGCACCTGGGCCAGACGGATTTACAGCCAACTTCTTTCATGAATTTTGGGAGCTCATCAAAGTTGAAGTATGGAATCTAGTGGATGAATCTCGTTGCATTCACTGGGTCCTCCCAGCCCTCAACACAACTTTCATAGCCTTGGTACCCAAAGAAGCAGCCTCCAGCAAACCTGAGAAATTCAGACCAATAGCGTTATGCAATGTGATCTACAAACTCATTTCAAAGGTCATTGCAAATCGTCTCAAACCTCTTCTACCTATACTAATCTCTCCAGAGCAAACAGGGTATGTCGAGGGAAGACAAATCATGGATGGTATAATACTCTCAAATGAAGTCATACATTCTCTAAAGCTCCTAAAAAAACCAGGTATGCTTCTCAAGCTTGACCTCTCAAAGGCCTTCGACAAACTTAGCTGGAATTATATACGTAAAATGCTCTTAGCTTTTGGTTTTAACGCAACTTGGACCAGATGGATCATGAGCCTCATTACTTCTCCAAGTTTTTCAGTCTTATTGAACGGATCTCCCTCTCCTCCCTTCAAATCCTCTCGGGGCATAAGGCAAGGGGATCCTCTCTCGCCTTTTCTCTTTGTCCTCATGGCCGAAGGATTAAGTAGGCTACTCAAATCAGCCGTTTCATCCCAAGCGCTCAAAGGTTTATCTCTCCACGGCCGCCCTCCACAGTCCCATCAACAATTTGTTGATGACACTCTGCTCTTCGGGCATCCCTCTGTAAAAGAAGCCGCCGCATTCAAAACCCTTCTAAATATCTTTGCTGAAGCTTCTGGTACCTCCATTAACGCCTCCAAATCCCAGCTCTTTTTCTTCAATACCCCCCCCACCACGCAAAGATCCATTGCCAGATCTCTGGGATTCACCATCTCCCATTTACCTGCAAAATATCTAGGCGCCCCTCTTTCCGATTCTGCGATCAAACAGGTGTCCTGGAGAGCACTTCTGGACAAACTTGAATCAAAGCTTTCCTCATGGACCTACAGGGCTCTTAATCTAGCTGGTAGGCTTGTTCTCATTAAATCTGTCCTGCAAGCAATGCCGCTCTATCTCTTCTCCATCCTGGCAGCTCCAAAAGGGATTCTGAAGGCTATTCGCACTCTGCAACGCAACTTCCTCTGGGGTTCCACTGCTTTAAATAGGAAATGGGCTCTAGTCAAATGGACAGAGGTGTGCAAAACCAAGTCAGAAGGAGGGTTAGGACTTCGGGATCCGTTACATAGCAATAATACAATGGGTGCCAGAATATGGTGGAACTGGGTTTCCAAACCGAACTCCCCATGGGCTCAACTATGGCAAGAAAAATATGCCAGAGGCAGCAGTTGGAGTGATCTCATCAGAATCAACCCAACGGTGCAAGGTTCACTCATCTGGAACAATGCAAAAAAGCAAAGCCATTTCATTCAAGAACACAGCTTTTGGGAAATACACTCAGGGACGGATGCCAGATTTTGGGAGGACTCTTGGCAACAGCTCCCAAAACTCGCAAATTTGTTCCACAAACCTCTTTGGTAGGCACACATGAAGCAAATAGGTCACACCCAGGTTCACCAGTTCTGGCAGACTTCCTCAAATCACGATCTTCATATATGGAAACCCGCGCAACAATGGCAAACAGATTGGCAAGGAGAAACATATACAGAAATAGAACAGGAACTCCAAGAAAGGAGAATTCGTCTCTCAAACCAGCAGGACAAATTACGTTGGGGATACACAACCAGGGGCACCTTCACCACCAAAGAAGCTCACCATCTGCGTTATTCCAATCTCCAAGAAGAAAGAGACCAAATTTGGAAGCAAGTCTGGCACAAAGGACTATGGCCCAAGATCTCCACCTTCATCTGGCTCTTAAGTAAAAGGCGCATCCTTACTTGGGACAATCTACTAAAAAGAGGATTCATAGGGCCCTCCCGATGCCCAAACTGCAATGCCAATAATGAAACCATCAGTCATCTAATGGAAGACTGCCCACTCGCAAAACAAATTTGGAAGAAAGTTGAAAACTGTCATATGAGAGCAATTCCCAGACAGATGGACGTTACGGAAAACATAAGAAACTGGGTCAAAAATCCATTTAAGAGTCAAATTCTAAACTCTCTATGGAGTATCATTCCCGGCTTCCTGTACTGGACTCTGTGGAAAGAGCGTAACCATCGGATCTTCAACAATACATACCGTTCCATGGATGATCTTTGGCTCATTCTCAAGCAAAATATCCAAGAAACCCTGGCCATCCGAATCTGGAATGACACAGACTGGCCCGATCTTCCTCAAGAATGCAGAATAATGAAGGCATGGGATCTAGATCTCAAGCCCCTGGTCAAAGCAAAAACGGCTCCCAGCTCCATATCGGCTTCTCCTTCATCATGGTCCCCTCCAGCCTTAAATTCCTACAAGATCAACTTCGATGGAGCAGCCAAAGGCAATCCCGGCCCTGCAGGTTTCGGAGGAGTCATAAGAAATCACTCAGGAGAGGTGAAACTCTTATACTATGGCTCTCTAGGCAAAAATACCAATAACGTGGCAGAGCTGGAAGGACTTTGGAAAGGAATATGTTTGGCCGAGCAATATAACCTCTCTCCCCTTGAAGTTGAAGGGGACTCGCTCATACTAATAGAGGCAGCCAAACGAATACAAGCAGGGGCCAGAGCAGTCAAAATTGCAAAAAGTTGGAGGCTGCTAAGCCGTATGGAATCCTTGGAGGAACAGCTTCTCACTCCCCACAACATAACCTTCAAGCATGTCAGAAGATCAGCAAACCAGGTAGCAGATCGATTGGCTAATCAAGGAGCGACTCAGTCGACATCGTATTTCTCGGGGGCCATGGATTTGGTAGAAGATGATCAACTTAAGAAAGATTGCATCTCTCTGGTGCAAAAAGATCTCCTTCTCCCGGATGCGGGTGACATCACTGTCCATGCCGCGAGTTAGAACAGTTATGAGGCATGTGGCTTGTCACATGGGCCTCTGTCAGCCCGGACAAGCCACGCCAAGCCAAGGAGCAGGCTCCTTAAATTCGCCGGAAGGCGATGCAATCAGCAAATTCGCAATGTTTTGCGTGGAGAGGAATGTAGTTAGGCTGTCTAGTTTGGAGCAGGGGAACGACGGGGGAATGTACAGGAGGTTGCTGGCGCCATTCAATGCGCTGCAACATCCGAGGAGCATGGGAGCTATTAAGGTTGCCTCCCTGACCTCTCTGCCGCATTCCAGGCCGTTTGAGTGGGTTATTGCTTGGAACAAGGTTTCTGGAGGAATTATAGGTGAGGGAAGCCATCGCCAAATGCCAAGGGAGAGGCTCAGGATGAGCAGTCGCAGAGGAATGGCTAGAGGGCACTCTGCCTCTCAGAGGCCTGAGATTTCTCCAACGTCCTCAGTTGAATTTACCTCTGAGCAAAACAGGCCTCCAGGCCGCAATGCTAGAGGCAATTGGGGCATTCCGGAGTGTGGTCACTCGGAACATCCGGCCATTCGATATAGAATTCCCTGTGCTTTTGCTAATAACACTCTGATAGTGTCGGTTACTGTGGAGCATTGTAGCAGTGCTCGTGGGCGCTTGGATACGGTGACTGTCCCGCGGGTCGACATGGAGACTCCCACTGTAGACTTCACGCGTCCGGTTCAGACGGATGAAGCTGGCCCCAGCGAACCTGTTCAGAGAAGCTCGTGCCAGGGTAAGGAACCTGCTCAAAGGAGCTCGTGCCAGGGTAAGGAAGCAGCGGAAAAGCTCAAGGGTCCAGCATCTGATGAACCTCACACCACGGATGACGATTAACTCAGCAGTCGCCAAGTCTGGGCAGCAAGGAATGAATTTCTCTGACCTTTTCATTTTCATGATTTTGTACATCTATTATGGAGTTTATGTCTGTAATTTCGGTTCATAGTCTCAGCCCACGCGTCGTTCAACATGTTCACCATGTCGTTTTCCATACGCAGCGTGTCGATTTGTGTTCACCTTGTCCAGTAATGCATCCATCGTGTCAGTTTCGGTACTCACCGTGTCATGTAATGAATCCACCGTGTCGATTACTGTATGCTACGTGTCGCTCTTCTATGCAAGGTAGCAATGACTGATATCTTCTCTGAAGGTACAGGGCTTTGGCCCAGATGTAATTTTTGTAATATTTTTGACTTTTTGTAATATAAATAGATCAGTGTTATCGAGAAAAAAAAAAAAAACAAATGGGAATATTATCTAATGTTTTAGTTACTTTTACAGAATTTATGTTTAGATTTAACTAAGAATTTTTATTCTCTAGATCCTTTCTTAAGGATACAACCTCTGCTTCTAGATTCTCACAATTCCTTTCCTTTTCTTTCAATTGAATTATCACTATATATTCTATTTTATTAACCTCTTATAGTTCTCTCTTTAGGAGGATGATCAATGCTTCATAAGAAATCATGATCTTTTGTTATGCAACTAGCTCACAAAAAGATAGAAAAGATAGATCAATGCCTTAGAAATAAGCCTCTTCGAGGGGGAAACCTCCTTTACATTACACAAATGAACAATTCTTAGATGATACAAATGACAAGATCTCCTTTCTATATATAGGATTCTAAGGGGTCATAATATAATCAGAGCCGACATAACAATAATAATGTAAGGGCACAATAATAACAATAGTGGGCTTCTATGGGGCATAATAATAACAATATGGGGACTACATGGGCACAACAATATAATAAGGGGGTTGTACTAATAAAAATAAGGGGTTACACTAGTAGTATATGGACCTAACATGCCCCTCTCCTCCAAAAAGTGTTGTCCTCAATGCTTGAGTAGTTCTTGATGCTTCTGTATAAATTCTTGTCCTCGCATGTGGAATCTTCAGTGGGTAAGTTCTTCCACTTGATGAGATACTCTGAAATTGATCTATTTCGTAGCTTTCAATTTCTCGATTTTGTGACTGCTTCAGGTTCCAATATGATTTTTCCTTCCTTGTCAAGTTCTCGCAATACTGTTTGAATTGGGATCTTCTGCAACTTTTGAATGAGTTCCCAGTCTTTTGGGCATATGGATATATGTAAGGCCTAATGTTTGGAGGAACACTTCGTGGAATCAAATGAATAGCATGATCATGATCATGAATAGGTGGGAGGCCTTTGGGAGTCTCAAATACCTTGGAATGGCTGTCCAAAACATTTGGAGATCTAGAGAAATACATGATTTCGATGTGGGACCCTCTAGTGAACATAATTGTGCAATTACACCCTGTTATTCTTTAATTTAGAAGCTTTGTCATTCCGTTAGAGTTGATTATCTTTCCGGGTTTTCCTTCAATACCCCTTAATTCAAATTCCTTTCCTTCCCAAAAAAATTTCAAGAAAATTTCTTGAAAATTAAAATCTATCGTACCCAAAGATTGTAGCCATTGGACTCCTAGTAAAACATCAGCACGATCCATTGGAATGGAAAGCATTGGGCTATACAATACATATTTTCCCATGGATAGCTTGATATTATGGCACTTTTGAGAGCAATTTATGGTTCTTGCAGTTGCAACCATCACTTAACACTCTGGTGCTGGATATAGGAAGCAATTCAATTCCTTGGCTATCTTACAATAAATAAAATTATGGGTATTGCCTAAATCAATCAACACTCTTACCTTTTTCTTCTTGATATGTCCTTCTATCTTGATAGTTTGAGTGGTAATTTCTTCCAATGCATTACAAGATATGGTCGGATTGATTTCTTGAGACTCGATGTGATCTTTCAATTCTTGAACATTTTTCTTCTTGGTATGTCCTTCTATATTGATAGTTTGAGGAGTGGTAAGTCCGTCCAATGCATTACAAGATATGTTCGGATTCATTTCTTCTTTCTTGATGTGATCTTTCACTTCTTGAACCTTTTTCTTCTTGATATTTCCTTCTATCTTGAGAGTTTTAGGAGTGGTAATTCTTTCCAATGCTTTGCAAGATATGGTCGGATTCATTTCTTCTTTCTCTGGGGTTAGTTCCTAGTGTATATACTCTTCTTTTGATGTTTCTTGATCCTTTTCTTCCTCCTCCCCACAAGCAATTTAAAATAATTTCTTCTCAACACACTTATGACCTTTAATGTATTTTTTATCACAATTGTAACAAAGCCCTTTTTATCTTTTTTCTTCCAATTGTTGTGGTGTAACCCTTGTAGGTTGTGGAAGGCTAGGAGAAACAACACTTCCATCTTTATAGTTGTGAGGGGTAGACTTCCTTGTTGCCATAATTTTGCTTTCCACTTTGTAACAAAGCCCTTTTTCTATTTTTTCTTCCAATTTTTGTGGCGTTGCTCTAAAGAAGGTGTTGCTCTTTGTATCCTCATAATGTGTTGTCATTTCCTCCATGAAAATTGACCATGTAATAAGTTGTTTACGAGAACAAAGCCCTTTATACCATAAAAATTGATCTAGTTCTAAATATGAAGATGCAATACATACCTTTTGTAACAGTGATACACTGTGTAGATCAAAATATTGCTCCATCTGTAGTATCCAATTTGCTGGATCGTTTCCATCAAACTTCGTCATATCGCCTTTTCTTGATTTTAGGAGTTCGATCTTGAAATGACTATAACTCTATAATTTCAAATCTAAAAGTTTTGAAATTTTCTCCTGCAGTATCCCTCTGAGTCCTCTTTCTAACCCCGAAAGTCTGATTAGAATTTGATTCTCCAAGAAAGAGTTATGCCCAATCTCCTAAGATAACCTGATTATATAATGTTTCAGTAGAGCGAGCTTGTACGATGTGCCACGTGTCACTGTTTTGACCCTTGGATCTAAAAACTATGCACAGAAAACTAAACTCTGTCGTCTTTCTGTAACTGCTTACGGAATTTCAATTTGTTGCTTAGAGCGAAATTTATGACGATTTTCCCAAGGTCACCTATTTAGGATGTAATTTGGGAGTCTACAAAAACCCTAACTTACTCAGATCATATATCCGAAAAAGTAGCGAGACTAGTCTGAAAGTCGGACCCGAGATTCAGAACAATTTCTTCTCACATGGGTTTTTTCTTTCGCTTCTGAAACTTCGCAGAAAAAAAGTTGTAGTGAAAATGCCATGATGACCTGTTTGGAGCAGTGAAACCCTAGAATCCAAAGCTCTGATACCAAATGTTATGAAACTAGCTCACAAAAAGATAGAAAAGATAGATCAACGCCTTAGAAATAAGCCTCTTCGAGGGGGCAACCTCCTTTACATTACACAAATGAACAATTCTTAGATGATACAAATGACAAGACCTCCTTTCTATATATAGTAGTCTAAGGGGTCATAATATAATCAAAGCCGACATAACAATAGTAATGTAAGGGCAAAATAATAACAATAGTGGGCTTCTATGGGGCACAATAGTAAAAATATGGGGACTACATGGCCAAAACAATATAATAAGGGGGTTGTACTAATAGCAATAAGGGGTTACACTAGTAGTATAGGGACCTAACATCTTTCTTCTCAAATTTTTGTAACAACTCCTAGTTCTTCTTCTTGCCAATGAGTCTCTTTGTTTATTCTAGGGCGCCCAGTAGATGTCCTTCAAGATATACCTCACCTTAAACTTCTTCCTTTGAGTCTGAATCTACATTTTGATTGTCAATATCTTGAACATTCACGGCTAGGATATCTTCTTCATCATTACTTCATATTTTTCAAATAGACATCTAGAAGCAAAATGATTTATTTTGCTACAATTACGATAAAATAGTAGCTTATTTTTGTGTTTTCCATATCTTATTTTCACGGATTTCACTTCTTTTGCATCTAATTCAACTTTAGTTCCATCATATAAGTTTGAATTTAATTTTTATTATCAACAAGTTGAGCATTCATGGATTTTTGTTTTTAGTTCCTCTTGAGGTAGATTGCGCTTCTTCTTCCTCTGATAAATTGTTGGAGTAATCACAAACTTTGAACTCTCCTATCTCCTTTGAGTATTTGTAGTTTGACTCCTTTTGGGTTGATTTTTATATCTTCATTTCATAAGAATTGTGAATTTCATCTCCCTCATAGATGCTTTGCAGGTTATCCAACATTCCTTTTGTTATTTAATGATGAATCACTAGCAAGTGCTCAATTTATCATCTTTTTGGCACCCATCCAACACTTTTTTTCCTCTACTTTTTGCTGATTAAATCCTGTTACTCACGTTCCACCCACAAACACATGTTTTTGAAAAGGGTATAATCATCACCTCAATATTCCATTTTCATGCTTATTATATTTGCATTATTGGGAAATTTGTTATCTCTTCGTACTAACCATGGTGAACAGGAAATAAAATCACACAAACACTCGTTGACCATTGTTGTAATTCCCAGTTGTTGCTACAATTCTTATTTTTGTAACTCATGTTATCTATCTTGATGATGAGTCTAGTTGGTGACTCGAAACGTAGACTTAAAAATGGCACCTATGGATTCAATTTAGAAAATTCACTCTTAATATCTCAACCAAAGTCTCCAAACAACAAATTATAACATGTTATGGTCACAACTTCAATGCACAATGATACTACAACTTCAGTTCATGCCATTTCTATAAATCCTTCTTTGGCTCATTCCTACAATTCCTATTTTAGATTGTTGCTACAACACATGCTCTCGACCATTCCTAAAACTTCCTCTTGCATTCATGGATGAACCTCTTACTCTTAAAACCGTTGTAACTCACACTCATGTTTGGGGCTACAACTCTAGACTGATTTTGCTGCAATTCTACTATAATTGAGCTAGCTAGACAATTAAATGAAAACTTTATGAGATATTTTTTAGCGTAAATCACATAATATTTCATTTGTCGATGCGTTTCGAACCAACCAGTGTGGTTCATCGTCAGGACAAGTTGAAGAATCAGATCTAGCTATGCATATTAAATGGTCAGAGTAGAACAACCAATGGCTATATTTCTTGACCAGGTAACGACTAAATTGACTAACGGTTAAATTTGACCAGGAAAACGGCTAGTTGGTCAGGATTAGGGGCATAACCTCTATTTAATTCAATTGATTATTAAATTGATAGTTAGTTATAGAAGTTACATAAATAATAGAGTAATTAATAGTTAGTTATAAAAGTTACCACATATATAAATACTAGAGTAATTAATAGTTCGTTATAAAGATTATTAATTATATAAATATTAGAGTAATATATAACTAGTTAGTAAAACTTATAACTTATGGAATAGTTATATGCATAAAACCTAGTCTTTTGATGATGGAAAGTGACAAGGAGAAAGAAGGAAATATGACTCAATTTTTGCCTATCATACAACTTATTAAGTCAAATATTACCCAATTTCTTGCTATTTTGTGGTAAACAATGTATCATGATGGAATAACGTGATTCTCATGGCTATCCATCCTTTTGAAATCACTCCATTTTGGTAGATCATTCTATGTATAAAAGGACAAAAAGAGATAGATAAATATATATAAATATCAAAGAGATTGTATTAAGTTGATAAGACAAAGTGTTGTAACTTCAGTTTATGATATAATTTGAAGTTTATTTTCTTCTTGAATGGCATGCTGACCATTCAAGTCTACCTACCTTTTTAACCCAGTGCCAATTTAAGGAGGTAGGGTCCTCTCCTTAGTTAGGCATTGTTGATTTAGTAAATAATTGTAGTTTATATTATTTATTTAGCTATTTTTTTATGTTGTTAATATTCAATTAATTTATTGTTGGGAGCAGGATCCCCCAAGGGAAGTTTTGGGGCTAAAATCCCATGTTTAAGTCAGTTTTTTGTAATATTATTGTAAAGAATCCACATTTTGTGGTCCCGGAGCATGAAGGTGTTATGTGTCACAAAGGGTAGTCCACCCTTAGTTTTGTAAAGTAAATTCGGTTGTAAGAGATCTACCCATGGTCTGCGGACCATGAGATTATATAAAAAGAGCTAAGCTCTAAGTAGTTAGGGGGATGGAAGATGTAAGAGAGTCATAGCTTTAGAGAAAGAAGTCTAAGTCTTGGGTTGTAATGTAGGTAGAGGCTCTGCAGCTGGTGCACAGAGGCTTAGGGTAGAAGTCCGCAGCTGAGTGCACGGACCCATGCAGTTGTGTGCGCAGGGTGGACAGAGTCTATAAACACTTGGAAGATATTAATGAAAGGAGTTATTCTGCAATTTCTATGTCTTTGTTCTGTCGATGTGTTTGGATATTTTATGTATGATTTTACTTTATTATGCTTATACAATGTGTGAATGAATGCCACTACATTGAATAATTGAACATAATTATGAATATCTACTTGTGTGGTGATAACTTTAAGTAGTTGACAAGATAAGCAAGTCACTTAGGGTAATTGAGGAATCTACATGGCGCGTTGCCACAACAGCGTGAAAGTACCTGAGCCCTCGGTTAGGGCTGCGCGAAGGTCGATTGTATACTTTCGCAAAGGTATTGAAAATCGGAATAGAGAGTTTTTCTTACAAGCCCTAGAATGGGACCACCTACACGAAGGCAAGGATTGAAGAAATCAAACGACATCACAACCATCTCAGAGTGCAGAAAATTGGTTCCAGCATCCCCCCATATTGCTTTGGGTGAGAATTTGGTCTGCTCTCCTTAGGCTGATGTCGAAAGGGCCAGTAGTGTAGGGATTTGTTTGGCTAATTAACACTGAACCTGGGTTAGGCCCCCTCAAGCCAACAAATGGTTCCATTGCCGGGACCAGAATCTGCATAAGAGATGTGTGATGTCGTATCATTGGAATCCAACTAAGAAGGAGATTGGATATTGGTTGGATAAAAAATCCATGAATTCGCGGCACAAGAGAACAAAAACTTGCGATTGACAAAAGAATAAAGGTTGGACAGATACCTATATACAGAGATCCACAAGATCTTTTTCTACTCCTTCCCTATCGAACTATATAAGTGGATTGCGAAGCTAACAAATAGCCAAGGAAGGTGGGAACTTGACTGTCCTATTGTGTGGACCTTGGAGCTAGTGCGAAGGTTGGAAGCATTAGAGGATAAGATCACCCGTGTTGTCGATCATTGGATTGATCGTGTCATAGGAGGATTTGTGACTAAATTCGCGGTTAACACCTTAGTCAGCGATAGTGAGGCGAAGCAATGCTTTTTCAAAGGACCGCAAGATAAGTATGTAAAACCTTTGAATACTTGGATTAAAATGTTGTTGTGTGAAAAACAGGTTATGCAGCTACATTGATGTTTGGGACTATGCGAAGCGAAAAAACTTACAGAAATGAAGGAAAAAAGGGTCTAGAGTAAAGCCCTTTGATTTCACCTCTGTGAAGTGACAAAGAAGAGACAACGAAGGTTTCTCTACAAAGTGCTATTCATTTAATAAGACAAGGATTCCTGTGAATACCACCTTCGCCCACACCCCCTCCAACTTCGCACGTACCACCTCCACCTCCACCCCGGTTTAATATGGAAAATACAGTGAAGTTGCCTTTGTTCAAAGGCTTGGGAAATGAGGACCCAAACCAATTCTGGTTCATTGTGAGAGCTGTATGGGAAGCTCAAGGTGTTACAGACGATCATATAAAGAAGGTGACACTGGTTAGTGCTCTGCAAGATCGCGCGCTAACCTAGTATATTAAGTACTTAAACAATAACCCAGATGCTGGAGTAGCAAACATCCAGGCAACATTAAATAGGGAATTTAGTAAGCGTAAATCTGTGGCACAGTCGATTGTGGGATTCAAAGAGATCTTGATGCAACTAGGTGAGATGCCTTGGGAACTAGACCAGAGGCCGAAATGTACAATTCATGAAGCCAACATGAATTTGACAAATGGACATCATCGTGAGTGGTTTGTGGCTTCTCTACTACCACACTTAAGGAGTGCGCTGTCACAACAAAAGATAACAACTCAGGTAGAGGCCTTGGAGATTTCCATGAGACTACATGAGACTCCGATGCAAGATCCTAATCTAGGAGTTCAGCATATCCATGCGCAGCTGAAGAATCCGTGCCTTGAGATGAAAAGTCTGAAGCAGGATAGAACAGTTCAACCGGAGGTACACAAGGAGGTATGGTGCTTAAAATGCAAGAGCCAGGGTCATGACAAAGTCCATTGCCCAGTCTTTGAAAATTACATTGAAGGAGGAGGACCGATGCCTTTAAGGCCAAAATCTCAAGCAGGACCTAGCGTGGGGCCTGCATTATGGTGCGTTATCTGTCAGGTCGGAAAAAAGGCCACGGATAACTGTCACTTGCTATAGAAGTATGTAAAAGCATCGCAACAACTGTTCTACAACTTTTGTAGGTCGATAGGACATGATGAGCATACTTGCAAGAGCTATAAACTGATCTTGGATAAAACTCTCGCCAATAGGGTTCAGGCCAAAACGCAGCCCCTTGACCAGAAGAAGGGAATAGTGCGGATAGGATTTCAAGGGCACGGAAGAGGCCGAGGCGAAAGAGGACCTGGTAGAGGTCGAGGACAGTTGATTTCCTACAATTGCGGAGGACTAGGACACTATTCCCGCGATTTCACTAATCCAATGCATCCCTCGTGCAAGTATTGCACACTGTTTGATCATGAAATGGAAGACTGTCCTACGCTGCTATCTAGGATACGTGACAAAGGGGTGCTACCACCTCCGCTGACTCAGAACTTGCAGATGATGAGTTCTGAGCTGTGCGAGGAAGATCCAAACATAAATATAGTGCTTAGAAGTGGAATCGTGATAAGAGATGACAAGGGGAAACAACCAGAAGATAGTACATGGGTTTGCAAAGCCTCAGAGAAGGAGGCTAAGTTCGATTTGGAGCGTGCTCGTGAAGCCTTCATGGAAGCTAAGAAGAGCTTCGCTGAGGCCTCCACCTTAGGAAGCAAGGATAAGACTGATCCAGAGATGGACCCCTCTATGCCCACAACTTTCCTAGAAACCTGTATGAAGTTATTGCGCGATAGTAAGGCTATAAAAGGGTTACAAGAACTCATCAATAGATGTGCTGGAACCACGTGAGGTGAGTCTTGCATAGTATGAAAGATTGGCAATCATAAAACAAGGATGGGATGGGAAATGAGATTGACCACGCAGATAGGAGAATATGAAATGGATCAGGTCATTTTGGACCTGGGGTCAGATGCGAATATCCTACCAAAATAGATTTGGGAGCAAATGGGGAGACCTATGCTGCAATGGTCTTCGATTCATCTAAGAATGGCGAACCAACAGAAAATCATCCCCATGGGATGGCTGTAGGGGGTGATCGTGGATATTGAGGGAGTAAGTGCACTGGCTGACTTTAAAGTAATAGAGATAGTAGATGACAACAATCCATATCCTCCACTCCTAGGAATTGACTGGGCTACTGATATGAATGGGGTAATCAATCTGAAGAAGTGAAAGATGATCTTTGAGAAGAAATCACTGTGCGTAATAGTACCCCTCGATCCTGCTAAAGGATCACGCTACACTGAACCTTTTTGTGATTACGAGAGTGATGACAACCTGGATTGTATCTATAAGACAACAACACGAGACCAAGATTGGGTGAATCCCACTGTGGATGGACGGGTTACTTGGGATCGCGGGAGTTCCTGCACTTCAGACTCCGACAAAGAAATAGAACGGTGGCAGAATCGGTTACATGAAGTAACTACGCTGAATTGCAACATGATGACCCGGTCACTATGGTATGTGTCGTCAGAGATACGAAATCTACCTACTTATGATGGTTTGAATGAGGTAGATATCTTTTTGGATGCATTTGAAAGGGAGGTACCAGAAAAGCAGTGCTTCCAGGCCTTGGACTGGGCACTGCGTGTGATGCCTACAAGATGGTGGGGTATGCATAAGGGAAGCTTTGATGTTTGGCATGAATGTAGGAGGATGATGAGAACATGATTTAGGAAGCCTAAGACGCGACTGACATACAAATACGATGGGCAGAACGATCTGAGCATGCATCTGACCAAATGGACGTAGGCTTATGGAGAAAAGCCCCAACCTAAGTGGATGCACCTATTTTGTCATAACTTGGATGTTATCCCAATGAATTGGTATATAGAAATAGAGCTCTACCATGGGACAAGTGAATGGCATATCCTCAAGGATAATTTTAGGGGCGAATGTTCGCCCTTTGGCGAAATTAAGGGGTTTTAAATTTTTACTGGGCGAATATTTTGTATCATAGTACATTTTTACAAATCACCTCAAATAGCCCACCTTATTTTAAGGGAGATGGTAAAAAGGGTAAATTTAGCCCTTAAAATTAGGACTTACAACCTTCCATTCGCCCATTTTCAAGAATAGGTTTTATTTAAGTGAATCTATTCGCCCATTTTCAAGAATAGGTTTTATTTAAGTGAATCCTATGGGCCAAATACCATATTTATAAAAGAGGTATGGTAAATTAATAAAAATATAAATAAATGAGAGGTATGGTAAATAAATAAAACATTTTTTATATTTACTCCATAAGTCACCTTATATACATGTAAGGGTGTAAACACATAAAAATATAAGTAAAGTGGAGGTATGGTAAATAAATAAAACATCTTTTTATACTTACTCAAAAGGTATGGTAAATAAATAAAAATATAAATAAACTAGACGTATCGTAAATAAATAAAACCTCTTTTTATATTTAGTCCATAACCCTCGTTCTATTTATGAAGGCTCAAGAAAGAGGTTTTATTTAAGTGAATCCTATGGGCCAAATACCATATTTGGAAAAGAGGTATGGTAAATTAATAAAAATATAAATAAACAAGAGGTATGGTAAACAAATAAAACATTTTTTTATATTTACTCCATAAGTCACCTTATATTTACGAACACTCAAAAAATGGGTTCTATTTAGGTGAAACCTATGGCCAAAATACTATGGGACAAATACCATGGACTAGATTGTTATTAATACCATGCAAAAAACCATAATTAACCCTAATATTAGAATTAATAAAAATAAAAATGGCACATGGTATTGACCCATGGTATTCACCAAAATGGCACATGGTATTGACCCATGGTATTCACCTGGAATGTAGCCTATTTAAATGGGGGAATTAAACCAGCATGTAGCCTATGCTAAGATTCACTAGGACTTTACAAAGTTTTATTATTTAGTGAAAGACTCGCCGAGATCTTACAGGATTTTATAATTGAGTAAAATATTCGCCATGCCTGGTGAAAGATTCGCCAAAAAATTATATATACATATTATATTATTGATAAAATCGCCTTCCATTTTTCCTATATACCATGGAGATTCGCCCATTTATTATATTTATAAATTTACAGGGGGTTCTTAAAATTTTCCCTGCATATCCTGCACAAAGGATTCATGATGACATTCAGTGGTTTTAAATTGCAAACAGGAACATACTTGTGCAAAGGGGTTTTAAATTTTTAGTGGGCAAATATTTTGTATCATAGTACATTTTTACAAATCACCTCAAATAGCCCACATTATTTTAAGGGAGAGGGTAAAAAAGGTAAATTTAGCCCTTGAAATTAGGAGTTACAACCTTCCATTCGCCCATTTTTAAGAATAGGTTTTATTTAAGTGAATCCATTTGCCCATTTTCAAGAATAGGTTTTATTTAAGTGAATCCTATGGACCAAAGGCCCAAATACCATATTTACAAAAGAGGTATGGTAAATTAATAAAAATATAAATAAATGAGAGGTATGGTAAATAAATAAAACATTTTTTATATTTACTCCATAAGTCACCTTATATACATGCAAGGGTGTAAACAAATAAAAATATAAGTAAAGTGGAGGTATGGTAAATAAATAAAACGTCTTTTTATACTTACTCAAAAGTTATGGTAAATAAATAAAAATATAAATAAACTAGATGCATGGTAAATAAATAAAACCTCTTTTTATATTTAGTCCATATCCCTCATTCTATTTATGAAGGCTCAAGAAAGAGGTTTTATTTAAGTGAATCCTATGGGCCAAATACCATATTTGTAAAAGAGGTATGGTAAATTAATAAAAATATAAATAAACGAGAGGTATGGTAAACAAATAAAACATTTTTTTATATTTACTCCATAAGTCACCTTATATTTACTTACGAAAACTAAAAAAATGTGTTATATTTAGGTGAAACCTATGGGAAAAATACTATGGGACAAATACCATGGACTAGATTGTTATTAATACCATGCAAAAAAACATTATTAACCCTAATATTAGTATTAATAAAAATAAAAATGGCACATGGTATTGACCCATGGTATTCACCAAAATGACACATGGTATTGACCCATGGTATTCACTAGCCTATTTAAATGGGGAAATTAAACCAACATAGATCCATCTTTACTCTAGATCTACTAACCCCCGAGAGGTATCAAATATCGTGATGTGAAAACTAGCATAGAGTGAAAAAATATTTCATCTGATCAAGAGTAAAAATGGATGTTGTAATTTAATGTATGTTAAACATTTTAGCTTGGTTAAAATAAAAAATAAAATAAAAATCAACTATTAAGTTTTATAAATTACTAATAGTAGTTTTTAAGCTCCAGGTTTATGATAACCCATGGTATTGACCCATGGTAATACCATGGTATTCATGTGAGCATAGACTATTTAAAGGGGAAATTCTATCATCTTAGATCCATCTTAATTTTGGGTCTACCAAGTGCTTAGAGGGATAAATAGATTTCATCCCCATAAGAGTGGTAGATGTGGAGTTAAGATAGATATAGGTTGGTTTTTATGATAATGAAGATATTAAATAGACTTAGGAAATTATATTGTAGAAACATCTTAAGGTGAATGGTTAAAGCATAGACATTGGACAAGTATATTTGTATACTTCTGTTTTAAACTGAAACAAATCCAGGGCTAAAAGGAATGGATTGATTGCACTAGTACATATGCTGGAGTAAACAGATTGTAATTTGGGTAATTTTTGTAATTGCAAACAGGAACATACTTGTGTATTGGTAGGGTGGTTACGAGGTCCCTAGAAGTGATGAATTTGAATTTTTCTTGGTTTTATATATAGTATTACGTTTTTTCTCATGCTTTATGTGAATGGCACGGGTGAATTTTATCCTACACCCACTAGGTTATCGATATGTAATTTTGGTAATTTTGATTTCAAAAGATATTTTAAAGAAATGCAATGATTTCATTTGTGTATTCAATAAACACAAGATTTTATAATTGAGTAAAATATTTGCCATGCCTGGTGAGAGATTCGCCAAAAAATTATATATACATATCATATTATTGATAAAATCGCCTTCCATTTTTCCTATATACCATGGAGATTCGCCCATTTATTATACATGTAAATTTAGGGGGGGTTCTTAAAATTTTTCCTGGGTTTGACAGTATTGATGAAGCACTATAGGAGGTAGAAGCAGCAATCTTTAGGATACCGCAAGATCCTTTAGACCTGATTCAGCCTGAATGGACTACTTAGCTGAGTCGCGTGCTAGAATGTTATAACGTAATTGCTAAAGAATAGGACGAGGATCCACGAAAGATTAACATTCCAGAAATAGAAGGCCACTGTGCAGTTCAAGGACCGTAGATTGAGAACCCTGACATAACCGCGCCGTTGACAACGAAGCAAGTGAACATTGGTACGGAGGTAGAACCCAAATTCGTGAAGATTGGAGACTACTAGGATGACGCAATGGTGGATAAGGTCGATGGATTGATCCGCGAATACCAGGACTTATTCCCTACCAAGTTTACGGATCTAAATGGAATAATCAGGGACTTAGGAATGATGAAGATCACGTTAAAAACCGGCACGAAGCCAGTTAAGCAAAGGCCTTACCATCTCAATTCGAAATACAAGGATAAGGTTCACTTAGAACTAGACAAGATGCTAGTGACAAGCTTCATTGAACCTGTGGAAGAATTTGATTTGGTAAGCCCAATGGTGGTGCAAGAGAAGAAGCAGAAGGATGAGATAAGGATATGCGTGGATCTCAGAAAACTGAATGATGCTTGTGTGCATGACCCTTTCTCGACTCCGTTCACGGATGAAGTGTTAGACAATGTAGGCAGCCAGGAAGCATATTCCTTTATTGATGTGTTCTTTGGGTACCACCAAATCAAAATCGCCCCAGAGGATGGGAGCAAGAAAACCTTCATGACTGAGTGGGGTTTTTTTTAATACACTGTAATGTCGGTTTGGATTGAAGAATACGCCTGCAATCTTTTTGCGCGTGGTTGTTGCGGAATTCAAGGAATTTATTCATAAGTTCCTGGAGGTATATTTTGATGATTGGAATGTATTTGGGTTGGTTAAGCACCATGTAGAAAGCTTGTGCCTGATGCTAGATACCTGTCGAAGATACTAGATCGTGCTCAATCTCAAGAAGTGTCTATTTTGCATTCCTTTTGGGAACCTATTGGGGCGTGTGGTTTGTAGACAAAGCACTGATGGTAGACCCCACAAAGATCGTGGTGATATTGAACTTGGAAGAACTGAGGAGTGTGAAACAACTGCACGCTACTCTGGGACATACGGGATATTATAGAAATTTTATCAAAAGTTATACCTAGATCACCGCGCCTATGGAAAATTTGTTGAAAAAGGATGTCATGTTCTGCTAGAATGATGACTGTAAGAAGAGCTTGGATATATTGAAAGAAAATATGGTTACCACATTGATTATAGTCTTCCCAAACTGGAAGAAAGACTTCCATGTACATTTTGACGTGTCATGTATAGCGCTGGGAGCAGTACTAACACAGGCTAGCGGAGAAGGTTTGGACCACCTATTACATAGTAATTTGTCACTCGCCTCATATCCCCTGATCTCGGATAAAGTCAGTCTCTAAGTGACATCTCCGTTGTGTCATACATCAAATAAATGTGTCCACATCTTCCCACTCATTCAAGAAGATTAACAAGTGCTCTTTAATCCTGAAGATTGACCCTTTTTACCCATGTTTCTGAATCGTCGCAAGTAAACCTCATTCTGCTTACAGCGATTCTCTGTAATGAACTATAACGTCGCAACGTCATTGCAGGGGTACATCTATTGCCTACGACGGTCAAATTTTAGGGCTCTGCACAAGTCCTCAAGATCTTTCTTGCGACGATGGATCTGAATACACTGCTTCCTTGTGACATCATCGCTGAGCCATAGTGTATGACTTGCAACGATCCAGATATGGTGAATTAGTTCAAACATAATGCTTCTGGGTGGTTCTAGAATTGGTTGTTGGGTCAAGGGAGTTCGCCTTTCCTCCTTTGGGATGTTGGTTCCACCTTTTGAGAAACCTCCCTTGAGGATCAGCTCTCTCTCCCTCATTTTATGGAGGCTCCTCCTCTTATAAAACCACTCCCTATTGCTAAGCTCAGTGAGTTTTTTGGATTGAGCAAATTAGCTAGCTTTGGTGTGAGTTTGATAGTTTGCAATGTGAATTGCTAATAGTCTAGCAATTAGTTGTGGATTTCCTTAGCCTTGTATTAGTGCTTTTGAGTGAGAGAGAGAGTTATCAACCTCTTGGGAGACCCTTTTGAGAGTGAATGCTTGAAGAAACAACCGGCTGGACCCTTCAAGGAAGCTTGCAATGTCAAGGCTTGGTTGTAAGCTTTGCTTTTATTCATTTTAATACAATCAATTGTGATTTCCTATGTCATGTGTAAAATATACTTGATAGCTTATGGTTCCTTGACTCTGTAAGTAAATAGATCATTGTTGTACTCTGTTATGTGTTCTGTTTTTCTCTTGTGTTTTTTTAGGTGAATCGCTCATCGAGGAGAAGGAAACGATAGCTGAAGTGGTGCAACAAAAGCTCCATTGAACACTGGTTTGAGGTAGGCTCTTTCAACAATGACTGTTTAAGGAAATTAGCTGTTGTTTTGTCTTGCTGTGACTAGACCCACTCTAGGGCTAGAGGGGTTGCCTCTGTCCGCAGAGGGAACATTTCCTACATCACACCACCCTATCGTGTTCGCAAGTCGTAGATTATCTAAAGCATAAAAGAACTTTTCTACCAATGAACGCGAGGGGCTAGCTATGATGTACGCATTCCAAAAGTACCGACACTACTTGCTAGGAGGCCATTTTAAGATGTATACAGATCAATCCATGCTGAAATACCTGGAAAATAAGCCTATGTTGGGGGGACAAATTTGCCGATGGCTCTTATTGTTCCAAGAGTACGATTTTGAAGCTGTTGTGAAGCCAGGACGATTGAATGCAGGACCAGACCACCTATCGCGCATCGAAACAGGGGAGGAACCTACTAACTTGGAAGAAGGATTGCCTAACGCGCAACTATTTGCAGTGCATGTCACAGATGGTCATTTTGAGGATATAATACACATCCTAACTACAGGAATGACACTGGAAGGATACACTATCTAGAAAAAGAAGGAATTAGTGGTGCGCGCGGTAGATTTCTCTGTCATTGTTGGGCATTTGTACAAAATGGGTACTGATGAGATATTACGATGGTAAGTACCTCAGTTCGAGAAAAGCAGCATCCTCGTGGACGCTCATGGGGGTACCACTGGAGGACATTATGCAGGGAGAGAAATCGTGCAGAAGATTCTACATGCAGGGTCGTGGTGGCCAACCCTTCATTAGGATTCAAAAGTATATTGCAAGGTGTGTGATGTATGTCAAAGAATGCACACACCATTGTGGAGGGATGAAATGCCTTTAAATCCACAAATGATGTTGCAACCCTTCGAGAAGTGGGTGATAGATTTTGTAGGACCCATTCAGCCACAAAGGAAGACAAGAGCAAGGTACATTATCACTGTGACAGAGTATTTGACTCGTTGGGTAGAAGCATAGCCGGTGAAGGATTGCACAGGTGCGACGGCTACGAATTTCCTATTTGATCATGTACTGACGTGATTTGGATGTACAAGGATCTTGATGAGTGATCATGGTACGCACTTCCTGAATGAGACGATCAACACACTAGCGGAGGAATTTCAGGTATATGACCAGAAGAGCACACCTTATCACCCACAGGAGAACGAGAGAGTGGAGGCATTCGACAAAGTGCTTGAAAATGCACTGATCATGGTTTGTAATGCTTAGTGAAGTGATTGGGACCTACGCATACCTGCAGTATTGTGGGCTTATCGAACAACATGCAAGAAGTTGACAGGACAAACCCCTTTCAGGTTTGTCTATGGGGTGGAAGCCGTAATGCCTATGGAATACACCGTGCCTAGTCTGCACATAGCAGTGCTCACAGGTATGACGGATCAAGGAGCCCTCGAAGAGAGGCTCGTGTAGCTGGATGGGCTCGAAGAAGAAATATTTTTGGCTGGATTTCACCAACAGGTCCAAAAGCAGCGCGAAAAGCCATGGCATAATCAACACATCAAGCTGTACACAATTAGGGTAAATGATCTAGTTTTGCTGTATGATAGTAAGTTTGATGAATTTCCAGGAAAATTTAGGATGCATTGGTTAGGGCCTTATGTTATTAAGGAGATTACCGACGGAGGAGCAGTACAGCTGGTCAAGTTAAATGGAGAACCCTTCCTAGGAAAGGTGAATAACAGTCACTTGAAGCCATACACCGGTGGTCTGGCCATGTGACTAAACGAAAGTGGCACAGTATTAGTGCTCCAGGCAGTTGAAAGGAGGCATGAGACTATAAAATACACTGCCTAGGTGGGGGAGCTGTACGATGGGAAGATGGTGCGAAGCAAGGATGTGTCATTGGGTCTGCGACAACGTAGAGGAAGCTGCACTACCCAGGGATAAATCTCGCAGGTCGGCCAGAAAGTGACCGTTAAAGTCACTGTTTATGAAAAGATGACAGAAGTGAGGCCAAATGGAGTAGGTGACCGGCATTTAAGACAAAATTTATGGCTTAGATCCTTGAAATCTACTGTCAATCCAACATTAATGAACCGATTATGGGGGGAACGGTCAGATTTGAATTCAAATTTCCATATAAATTACAAGTGGCTTCCCAGCGAAAAACACTTGGCATTTTGAGTATTCATCGGTTAAGCTATCAAGCGCCTATGAATTATGAGTAATACAAGAATTCTTGCGAAAGATCATGTATGCGCCCCCAAAAGTTATCAATACACAACAAGTAGTAGAGGAGCTAGCACAGGGAATGGAGCAAGAGGCTGAAGTAGCTACCTCGGAAGTAGCCAAAGTATTAGCGGAGGTCCCTAAATATCTGAGAACACTGAAACCAAAGCCAACCCCAACCAAGGAGACCATGAAAGACAAGAAGGGCAAGCAACCTGCGATACTGGTGCATGTGTCACCAAGACGAAACCCACATCCCCATGGATGATGAGGATGTGGGAGTAGAAATAGAGGAGGTTGAAGCCCAGGATGCAGACCCTATTACACGGTTGCCAGAGTATGTCCCTCCGTGCAAGCCTAAGTCCAAGGTCCCAAAGGACATTGATGAAAATAAGACACCCCTGCAACCCCTTTTCTACCTGATGAAATAACTTTTGATGGTCCATGTTTGGCACAGGTGCCGATTTTGAAGCTCGAAGACTAGGACTTGGCGGACCATGAGAAGTTCCCGCACCTGGAGACCAAACAGTTGATGTGCCACATCATAGACACAAATATAGGGATGACTTCACTAGAAAAGGTAGGATTACTCAACCTGCTCTAGGTGTTGCACTATCACCACACCCCTGTGACAGTTTTGGTTATCAAGCAGCTGCTATGCTTGGTACATGATGGGTGTATGTGGTTGGAGGAGCCGATACACATCACTAATATGTTGATTCACTGCATAAAGTGCCTGCCGTATACAAGAAAAAACCCAACTATGATCTTTGGCGGCAAGGGTGGCGAGATGGCGCTCACAGAATCAATGAAAGGGAAGTTCAAACTGGTAAAGAAGCCACATGGGTACGCTATCTCTAGCATCTGTGACCCTGCTATGAAGGTGGCAATGTATATCCTTGCAGGGAAGGTGATGTGGAAGCTGCACTGATGAGGTACCGACGCTTGTCGTCGCGCTTGCACAATAGTGCACGGAAGGAGTCCAGTTTAACTGGTTAGACTACCTTCGTGGAGAGTTCTTGGAGAACTGTCAGAAAGCACAAGAGTAAAGCAAGACGTTCCACTATGCGTGTCTCTTGCTATCGATTGTGCTTGTAGCATGGGAGCTACTAGCGGAGATCCAATTCCCCTCGATCGCACCAAACCTTCCTGAAGTAATGAAGTACGCTTCACTGTGGGTGACCTAGGATGTGGAGCACGTTCGAGACAGCAAGATCTTCTAGATCTTGATGGAAATGAATATTAGGATGGCTATCAATTGCAAGCTATGATTGTTGCCCATGGTATATGCTAACATACAGAGCTATGCCGAGTTTAAGGCTAATTTCCATCGGAGTTCGATCAGGGCGTGGAAGGACCCTGCACAGAAGTGGTACAATTTTCTGTACCTAGCCACAGATGATGCTATCGATGCGGTGTTGGATAAATGGCCGATGGAGTGGCGCACCTCGATGAACTTGGCGGTGGGCGGAAGCAAGTCCACTGTACAAAAGAAGAAGGAAGAGGCTAAATTGAATATGGTGCAGCTGGTTGAAAAGAGGAAGAAGGAGGCCGCTGAGAAGGCCCAGGTAGAACAGAAAGGAAAGGAGGCAGGAAAATAGATAGGTGGTGTAGAGCGGGGCTCTGACAAAGGCCTGCAGTCACCTTCACCCAAAAATGAAAAGGAAGACACAGAGTAGCACGACGCGGACCCTTAGGAGACATCCGGTTGCATTAAGCACCTGAGAGAGCTAGAAAAGGGAGGGTCCAAAAAGAAATCCAAGGCAACCAAGACCTCACTGGACCCCATCACATTGACGGAGGGCAACTTATATGACATCGATGACATAGTTAGAGATGTCACTACGAAATCCCTCCAAAAATTTGAGAAGCAGCAACAGGTCCTCCTAGGGGCCATCCAGACTGGGCTGCAGGAGTTGCAGACCTGCGCGTCGCAAGCTAGTACGCTGTCTACCAACTTGTCTATCAGAACATTAGAGGCTACTGATATACTGCACATGAAGGCTTCCAGTGCGCTAGTGTTGTTGGATGGAGCACTGACAACATAAAATGACGCTGATAGGCCCACTGTCAGTGCCTTGAAGGGAGTGGGAATGAACCTGGTAGCACTCTTGCGCGAAGTGCTCCACCTCTTGTAGGATGGAGTCATTGCAGAGTTGAGGGCCCATAAGCACTGCGCCCTCTAGGTGATCAGTGAACACAAGAAAAACAATGAGCAGATGGCCCTGCAAAGAAATGCTGCCATCGCCACCGAGGCTGAGGCGACCAAACATAACAAGAAGATCATACAGGTCATGGAGGAGGCTTGTAGAATGGTCCCGGAATCGGCCATGCTAGAGGAGGAGCCAGTCGAGGTCTGCATGCGCAAATTGGCCACAGGGGTGCATGACACTTGGACAAAGATGGTGCGGGTTCAGTTGGAGCTGAACCTGCAGATTACAAACCTCTAGTTGAGGGCTCAGCCTTCAACACCGCCAGAGGTAAAGGAATAGCAGATGACCACTATAACAGAAGCAGTTGTGGTAGTGAAGAGTGAAGTAGCAGATTGCACACAGTTTTTCGAACAATCGTTTGAGGTCCTCACCAGCTTGCAAGAGGACCCAAACATCCAGAGGCTAGAAATGGAAGCACGCAAACTCCTAAAGCATTATTATGAAGTTAAGGGTATAGGGCGATCCGTCATGCTAACAAAGAGGTTAGCCAAGTTGTAGGAAGCCAAGCAGTTGAAGGAACAGGTGGACAAACCGCTGCACAAGGAAGTAGTGTTGAAGGCACGAATAAAGCCCTGGCTGGAGGAAGCTTATGCAATCAAAGGAAACATTGAAGTCAAGCTTGTGCCTCTGCAAGCGACACAAAAACAACTTCAGGTTGATAGTGTAGGGCAGTAACCGAGAAGATAGTCGAAGATGTGAAGCAGGCAGCAGCTCAGTGCACAACCAAAGTTGCGGTCATCAGGGTTGAGCTGGACGGGCTTTGTGCAAAGATCTCCACACCTACCGAGTAACTTGAGGGTGAGTCATGATGTTTGTTTTGGGGGTTTGTTGGGAGCGGGATCCCCGAAGGGTAGTTTTGGGGCTAAAAGCCCATGGTTAAGTCAAATTTTTGTAATATTATTGTAAAGAATCTGCATTTTGTGGTTGCAGAGAGTGAAGGTGTTATGTTTCACAAAGGGTAGTCCACGCTTAGTTTTGTAAAGTAAAGTCAGCTGTAAGAGATCTACCCATGGTCTGCGGATGATGGGATTGTATAAAAAGAGCTAAGCTCTAAGTAGTTAGGGGGATGGAAGATGTAAGAGAGTCATATCTTTAGAGAAAGAAGTCTAAGGCTTGGGTTGTAGCATAGGTAGAGGCTCTAAGCTAAGTGCGCAGAGCCCTAGGGTAGAATTCTGCAGCTAAGTGCGCGGACCCCTGCAGCTGTGTGCACGGGGTGGACAGAGTTTGTAAACACTTGGAAGATGTTAATAAAAGGCGTTATTCTGCAATTTCTGTGTCTTTGTTCTGTCGATGATTTTGGATATTTTATGTATGATTTTCCTTTATTATTCTTATACCATGCGCGAATGAATGCCACTACATTGAATAATTGAACACAATTACAAATATCTACTTGCGCGGTGATAACTTTAAGTAGTTGACAAGCTAAGCAAGTCACTTAGGGTAATTGAGGAATCTGCACAATGCACTACCATAATAGTGCAAAAGTACCTGAGCCCCAGGTTAGGGCTGCATGAAGGTCGATCATATACTTTCACGAAGGTATTGAAAGCCAGAATAGAGAGTTTGTCTTACAAGCCCTAGAATGGGACCATCTATGTGAAGGCAGGGATAGAAGAAATCAAACGACATCACAACCATCTCAGGGTGCAGAAACTTGGTTCCAGCATCCCCCCATACTACTTCCGGTGAGACTTCAGTCCGCGCTCCGTGGGCTGATGCCGAAAGGGCTAGTAGTGTAGGGATTTGTTTGGCTAATTAACGCTGAACCTAGTTTAAGCCCCCTCAAGCCAACATTTATGTTGCTGCAATTCAATTCACTTATGTTACTATAGTTTGAATAGTTCACACACTACAATTTTTGTAGATTATATATATGTTGCAATTCCATTTTTCTTACGATTCTATTCTTTTTACTCTGTTGTAACTCATAGGCTTGTCTTGCTACAATTCTAACTATGTTTCCAAGGTTTGATCATATTATTTGATATTTCCAATAGTTAAGTTACATTTTGTTTCTTTTATAAGAAATAAATAATTTGATAAGTTTAGATCTATTACATCTTATCATATCTGCAATTGCAACTTTGTTATTGCATATAGGATCAATTTATTACTTTAGCAAGTCACCTACTAGTTTATGTGTGTTTTATTTCATGCAAATAGTGAATTTACATTTTTTCTATTTATATTAGCATTTACTTTTATGCTAAGTGTGGATTGGAATGTGAGGTTCGTGTGGAATTAGCTAATAAATTGATGATGCATTATACATATTGAACTTTGGAAAACATATATATCACTACAACTAAATTTACACAAACACAATTGTACTAAGCATACATGGTGCACGAAAGTTCATAAGTTCTATACAAATTCCAAATTAAAAATTAAATAAAAAACCATTTCATTGTTTGACAATAAATACAAGGATAATTGGAAGGCCTATCAATCACCTTATTGGAATTTGAGGTTGATAGCTCACTCAAGATGGCAGTCATTGACTCCTACTTTACACTTATTGTCTTTCCTTCCATCTATTTTATATTCAAGCATCAACAATAAAAGAAATCAGATATGCCATTATCCTTTTCTTTTATAAGGCATAGTTTGATCCATCAAATATGGAGGATTAATTTAACCTTCATGAATAACGATGGTACCTATGATATATTCCTTCTAGTGTCTAGTATTCTTCTTAAGGAAC
Source organism: Pinus tabuliformis (assembly GCA_031772625.1). Lineage (NCBI taxonomy): Eukaryota > Viridiplantae > Streptophyta > Pinopsida > Pinales > Pinaceae > Pinus > Pinus tabuliformis. The sequence goes on from CM062811.1 coordinate 212,405,053, forward strand.
ATGGTTTAATACAAATTATGGATTCAAAATTATATTGAGAGGAGGGTGAATCGATATAATGACAATTTTTTACTTATTTAAAAATCAGAACATTATAAAACATCAATATCATAAGATGAATAAGTGACACAAGATATACATGGAAACTCTTATAGGAGAAAACCATTGAACTTCTTTATATGAATGATATTGTAGGAACCAACCTATAAGAGACACAAATCCTCTTTTATGCTTTGTAGGCACCAACCAATAGGATACACCAATCCCCTGTACTCCTCTGTAGGAACCAAACTTTAGGAGACACCAATCCCTTCTACTACTTTGTAGGCACCTACCTATAGGGAAAAAAATCTCCACTGCTACAAATTTTTGTAGGAACCAACCTACTTCACTGCTTTTGCTCATTTATTCACAATGTTTATTAGCTACTACTTCTTTCACCAATTCTCCAATTTGTTTTTTCCTTAACTAGGTTTGTTAGTTGCTACTTCCTTCACCAGGTCTACTTATTGCTTCTTCCTTCATCAAGTCTACTTTTCCTAAAACTTGTTGCTTTTACCTTCTTCCTAAGAACAAAATTACACAACATTCCACATATCCAATTTTACATATATGGATATGAAATTTATAACACAAGTACCTACAAACCTCTTCTTTGTCCCCTATAAATATCATAGTTTGAAACATCTTAGAATAATGTTATAGAAAAAATTCCAAGATAACCTGTTTGAAGCATGTTTTAGGAGAATTCAAGAACACTAAATTACTCAAATCATATATATGAAATTATAGTGAAACAAGGTCTAAAAAATATATTACAAACACCTTGAGATATCCTCTATATCTCCTCAATATTTTAGCATCTAAAACATCATAGAAATCCATTTATAGTGAAAATACCATGCTGGCCCATTTGTAGTAGATTTTAAGAGTATTCAGAAAGCCTAAATTCCTTAGACCATATCTTCAAAATTATTAAGGTTTAAATGTTCCACTATAGGCACCCTAAGATCCCTTCTCTATCTCCCCCAAATTTTAGATTTTGAAACACCATAAAAGGAAAGTAATAGTGAAAATACCAAGCTGACTTGTTTGAAGTAGATTTTATGAGCATTCAGGAAGCCTAAATTGCCCATACCATATCTTTGAAATTATATATAATTGAGGTTGAAATTTTAATCATATGTACATTAATATATTCTATATGCATTCTCCAAGTTTCATGTTCTGAAACATCCTAGAAGAAAAATAATAGTGAAAATGCAACGTTAACCTATTTAAATAAGGTTTCAGGAGCATTCATGCAGCCTAACTTCCTTAGATCATATATATGAAATTATAGAAAAAAGGGTTATATTTCTTAATGATAGGTATGATAAGATATTCTGTTTAGCACTTCCAAGTTTCATGATCTTAAACATTCCAGAAGGAAATTTATAGCAAATATTCCAATATGACTTGTTCACCTCATAAATCCCATTTTTGCTTCCACCTTTAGACTCCAAGAATCATCTTAAAAATTAGTCTTTATCTACTCTTGAAACCTCAAATCTCATGTTACTTGGGTTATATTCAAGTGCACTCATACTCCATTTATTTATAGAGTTTATACCTTCACTTATAGGGTTGACTTGTAAAATTAGTTGGGTTGGCTTTCTTGTAATTTGGTTGGGTCATCCTGACAAAATATTTCATATCTCCTCATTCCTATGGAGTTAGAGTGAGTTCCATATAACATTGTAAATGTATCATAATATATTTCAAATTTTATATCCTATGATCCCATTGGAGCTATGTAAGTGGAGGAAATGGCATTCAAATATAGGGTATCCAAATTAGGCATCAAAGGTCCAAAACAATATTCCAACAATACTCATTTTCCAAGCTTTATCTTGATGTATGTAGTCTCCATTTATGTTTAAAATCAATTAAAACAACAAGAGAAAAATAAATTGGATCCAAAATTCTATCCACATTTTCAAATCAACAAAAAAATTAGCAAAGTAACCTATGGGTTGAAGTTACCAGAAAAATGTCACATCCATAATTTCTTCCATGTGTCTTACATCAAGAAGGTGTTGGGACAAGCCCAAACCGTTCAAACAAATATTCTTGACTTTGATGACTAAGGAACAATTATTTTAGAACCACAAGGAATTATTGTAATTATGGAAAAGGTGTTACGTTCTAGAACCATGAAAGAATACCTTGTCAAATGTAAAATCCTTCTAGAAGAAGATGCATCATGGAAAATACATATTTTTCACCAACAATACTCATTAAAATTTATTTGAGGACAAAGCAATTTTAAAGAAGTTGGAAATGTTATAATCATAATTATAAATATAGATAATAATAAATTAATTAATTAAGTGAAAAGTCAAGGGGTACGTACCCTTTCACCTCGCGATTAGTTAATTCTATTAGTAAAATATTAGAAGGGCTACTGTAAAAATCATTCTTGTTGATTTTATCAATAAATACATATTTTATACAATTCTGTTTACACTATATACAATAGGGATTGTTGTTACAAAAATGCCAAAAACAGGTGCAAAAAACTGTGATATATATATATATATATATATATATATATATATATATATATATATATATATATATATATATATATATATATAAATAATATATATATATATATATATAATATATATATATTAATATCTATGTATATGTATGTATATGTATGTATATGTATGTATATGTATGTATATTATGTATATGTATGTATATATATGTATATATATATGTATATATATGTATATATATGTATATATAGATGTATATATAGATGTATATATAGATGTATATATATATATATGTATATATATATGTATATATATATGTATATATATGTATATATATGTGTATATATATATGTATATATATGTATATATATATATATATGTGTGTGTGTGTGTGTGTGTGTGTGTGGGGGGGGGGGGGGGGGGGGATTTTTCCTGTTGAAAATTATAACTAGGTCCAGTCTTCATAATTATCATTGTAATTATGTCACTATGTATTTTATGTAAAACGAAAAAGAAGAAAAAACAAATCTTATTATTATCATTTTATTATTTAAGCATGTTCTTCATGCTTCTAGGATTTTTTTGAGTCAAAGTCCTATTTGGACCTCTTGTAAAGAGAAAGGAAAAAGAAAAATTTAAAATGTAATTTGGGTTAACTCGCCTCAAGAAGACAACTAAGTCAACCCACCCAACAAATGTGTCTTTTCACATGTTAAAATAACTATATATTGGCATACATCCTTCCCCATTTTGTCAAGAAATTCGGTGGTTTCTGTGATGAATTCTAAGGAAGAGATGTATGAAGTTATAAGATTATATTCATGATAATTATTAAGAATTAAAGACACAATTGATTTGAAATAAATATGAGTTTCTTGGGATATAAAACTTGAATTGTATATGTATATTTTCTATGGAAAATGACCTACGAGATTCCTATGAAAGAGAATCTGAAGCCAACATGAGTTTATGATGGAAGAAGACCTGAGATTCCTATGGTATACAAGTTGGAATTGATGCTTGTTTATATGAATGAGATTTATGAAATTTCCTATATTTTGGAGCGCTTGACTTGAATTCTTGAAGGGTTGGAGTTCTGGAGTTTTTTTCATGGTTTTGGGTCTTGGATTTATCCCTTTTGATCTAATTCTACAAGAAGATATTTCTTTTGGGTTTCCCTGGGGAGGAATTTTTCTTTGGCTTGGAGACTATATCTTGTGTCCTTTTTGTTTTTGTGATCTTCGTTCACTTTATGTTTTGGTAATTTCTTGATGAAGAAGATATAATAAAATCTCACAAGTAATTATAAAGTAAGAGGAATCAACCGTAATCTACAAGTACATTGATTTCTCAACATGGTATTAGAGCTAAGGTTTTGGAAAATTATTTTGAAGATCACCCTTGTTGGCATAGTTGAAAATATCTCTACATGAGTTCCTCCATCGAAGGAAAGAAGAAGAAAATCCTAACATCTTAGAAGTAGCTCTCCTAGAATGTCTTGACAAGTAAGAATTTTCTCTATAGACATCAACAAATGACATGCTTTAGCAGATACTGGAAAGTATTCTCTCCTCCAACAATTTTTAGAACTAGTCATCAATAGAAAAACAAAGAAAATTGATAAAATAATAAAGAGACAAGACAAGTTTGTCTTATGATCTTATCTCTATAGAAATATCCTAAATTTTAAGTTCAAATTCCATATCTCTGTGGAGATCTTAGTTCGAAGTCTGACTTTCCACTTCTCTATGGAAAAACGAAACCATTATTTATGGAAGTACAAAAGAATGTACTTATTTAAGTAATTCAACAAAGATATGAATTCTTCTTTGTGGTGAATTATGAGGTGGAAAAATATCGAATTTTCTGAGGACATACTATCTAAGTTCAATTGACTATACATTATTTGAAGTTTTGTGGAAAGGGCACCTTGACCGAACTACTATAGAAGTGCATCTTCATCAAGTTCTATAGTTACCATGGAGAAACATGATCCAAGTTCACTGACAATTGGAAATTAAGGGTAAGCTAATTGATCTTCTATTCCATGACTTGTATTTTGTATACTTGATGCAAGTTTCTCGAGGTAAATATAGTTTTATAAGTATATATATATATATATATATATATATATATATATATATATATGATGGAAGTTTCAAAATCATTCTCTACCATGATAATGATGAATTACAAGTCCTTTGAACTACAATACTATGATCCAAGGTTATGACAAAAATTCAAAGAAAGGGCTTGATATCTATAAAAGGAAACTCATATGAAGATTCTCTAGCATTGAAGACTCCTCCATGATACTGAGGCTCGATGACATTACATAACTCACATTTTATACACAACCTTATGGCTCGATTATAGTGGCTCTTAAAGGCTTGTTTTACATACATACATACATACATACATACATACATACATACATACATATATATATGTATATATATATATATATATATATATATATATATATATATATATATATATATATATATATATATATATATATATATATATATATATATATATATATATATGGAGGTTTGTATATAATCAAGCTATGGCTCATACCTTGTACACAACAATAGCTATGGCTTTCATAAATTCATAGAGGCTCGCATCACTTGTGGCCCATAACAATGACATCTTCTATACACAATAACTCACATTTTCTAAAGTTTGGATTTGTCTAGATATATGAAAAGTTTGGCAAGTCATGTATAACAAAGACTCTTATGATCACCAAGTTTCATAATTATGATATATGTCTTAGGATGATAATGATCCAATATAATTTTCAAGTAACATTATGTACACCAATGAAAAATTGTGAAGTGTGACAAGCAGCCATGAGACTTCTTATCTACACATATAAGAAAGATGAATTTATCATGAAGTCAACTTGTTTAGAAGGAAACCAATTTATCACTAGAATTCTAAGTACTTGGAGCACAAATGGACTAAAATAATTATGAAGTTCACCCCTCCATTACAAATATGAGAAGCAGTCCTAAATGAAGTCAAATACATGTCAACTGATGCAACCAAAACAAAGATAACAACTCAATGAATGTTCTTTATTTGGAGAAGTTGAGGCACACCTTTGTTAAAAGAAAGACTGGAACTTAACAATTGAGGATAAGGAAAAGGCCCAAATATTTACAAGAAATAGGTAAAGTGAGGTTGTAAAGGTATGTACTTTTTTTTGTACCTTCCATTTGCTAGATTATGGTGATGGTCACTTGTAAGGTAGTAAAAAGGGTTTGCATAAATACAATATAGAAACAATGACATATAAGATTGATGATATGATAATTTCCATTACATATGAAGGCTACATCTAGAAAAGGCATGTCAATAGTATAATTAGGGTATTGGTATGTCTTGATGACTGTAAATAATCTAGGGTTTGTATATCTTATAGTTTGTAATGTATTGAAGGTTTTTGGTATCTAGGGTTCATAAAACCTAGTTGATACTTGGATTTGAAAACCCTAGAAAAGGAAAACCTAACTAATTGTTTCTATTATAAAATGAATTTAGATTTTAAGTTTGACAGGTATGACATAATAGAGACAAGGGTGGTGAACAAGTACCAGATTAAGAGGGAGAAATCCCTCTTCAAAAGTATAAGTACCAAATTTTTTTGTTATTACTATTGATATTTTTCCTTTTTGGTCTTTCATGGTCTTCTAATAAAGGTTGCAGTTCAAGACTAGATTCATCTAAAACTTGATTAGCATAAGGAAGAAGTAGAAAAATGTAAAGAACAATTTGAAGCTTCCATCAATGAATTCAATTTGAGGACAAGAAGTCAATTTATCTCAGATGAAAAGAGGGAGATGTAAAGACCATGATATTGAATATTGTTGATTGGTTCATGCTAGGAGCACATTGATTGATGATTGAAAAGCTAAAGAGCATGAATCATACCTACATTATCATACAAAGATATATCATGCAAAGGAATGGTGACCTCTCAAGGAGCAAGCAACAAGATTTTGAAGAATCACACATCTTACTAAAAGCTATTGTGATTTAGAAACTTTGATGATATTAGGATATGGTTTGGCTTCTTGAAAATATTTATTGCAGACGTATGTGAAGAGGCTGGAAAGATAGCTTAATTGGTGATATTATACCAACTGCTATGTTATTCTATTTCAGAGCACATGGATTGAGTGGATGACACTGGTGATGGCTTGGAAAATTATAAATATTGGATATTGTTATGAAAATATGGAAGGCATGTACTATCAGCTGTGAGGAAGTTTGGCTCCTTGAAAATGAAAGATGAAAAAATTGATGATTGACAAAATCCAAGAAGCTCTAAGTTTAATACACTACACTAGAACATGGAAATAAGCCCTAAAAGAAAGCAAAAATTTAGCATTTTTTAGTTCACGAACTGGGCACCTTTCCTCACAAAAAATGGCTACAACCAGGCATGTTTGTATTAGCGCCAAATTTTGTGCCATAAATTTCTATAGAAACAACATCGGAAATAGCGCCAGAAAAATAACACCATAAATAACACCTGAAATAATGCTTGGAATAATTCCCCACAATTTACCGGGAGTTGCGCTAGAAATAATTCCATAAGTAGTACCAAGAATGACATCATAAATAACACCTATAAAAGTTCCATTTTAGCACCAAAAATAGCACTAGGACTTGCTTCCAATCTGTCTCCTGGTTTAGCTTCCAGTTTAATGTTCAATTTTGCTTCGCATTTTGCTTTCGTTTTTGCTTTTGGTGTGGCTTCCAATTTTTCTTCCCATTTTGATTATAGTCTGGCTTCAAATTTTTCTTATGGGTTTTCTTCTAGTTTGGATTCCAATTTTTCTTCCAGTGTGGCTTCCCATTTTGCTTCTTGTGTGGCTTCCAATTTTGCTTCTAGTTTTTCTTCTAGTGCGGCTTACAATTTTGCTTCCAATTTTTCTTCTAGCGTGGCTCCCAATTTTACATCCAATTTTGATTCTATTGTGGCTTCCAATTTTGCTTCCAGTGTGGATTCCAACTTTTCTTCCAATTTTTCTTCTAGTGTGGCTTCCAATTTTGCATCAAGGTTTGCTTCTAGTGTCACTTCTAATTTTTCTTCAAAATAGGCTTCCATTGTTGCTTCTTTTTTTGCTTCCAATTATAGGAAATAGTGCCAAGTTTAGATCCAGATTGAACGTTGGGTTTATAAATAGGTGTAGCACTAGGATATGCATTCAGTTTGGTCTCTGATTTGGCTTCCAGTCTTGCTTCCTGTTTTGCTTCTAGTGTGGCTTCCAATTTTTCTTCCAATTTGACTTCCATTGTTGCTTCTTTGTTTGCTTCCAAAAAATGATTATTGTTTTGCATACAGTTAAATTAATATGTTTTATTTCAATTTAATTAGTTAAATATATCATGTCTCTTAAATAAGTTATATGATTATACATGATATGAATTCATTTGGAATATTTTATAGGATAATAAATAATTTGTAGGGAGATAAACATCCATACAAATTAACAACATCATTATACTTATTAAATCTCCATCAAAATAGAATCTACAACATCTAGTATATATAAAATAACAAGATAATTATTGTAACATGATCATCATATATAATTAAAACAAGCGAATCAAATATCTATAATTTAAGTGAATTTGACAACATTCATCATGAGCAGTAAATCAAAACCATCGTACATAATAAATATGCATCCAAATAATCAACCAATTTCAACATATAAAAATTAACGAGTCAATACTGACAAGATCATCTTAATATATTTATTTGGAGACTCTCTCATTACAATTCAAAAATGTATCAAATTGAATCATTCCAACGACCCAAATACAAGACCAACTATACAAAGAATCCAATTGATCATGGATAAATTTGAAATTTTGGAGTTCTATCATATCAAGAGAGATAACAACACTTTGGAGGATGATCAAGCCAACAAAAGTGTCAATTTGGTGCAAGGCGAGTTGATGAAGGAAGGTGGCATAATAACTATAGGTCACATACCATGATTGCTCATAACTCGAGGATCTCGAGATGCTTAAGGGTAATTAAGGAGGATAATATGACTGACTGAGGTTTCATAAATTTGGTATTCATTTCATGGCACAAAATCTCATTGGTGATTTCTCCAGCTCATCGATGATCGCTTTAGCAAAATGACAGGCCATTCATCCAACAGATGGTTAAATGCAATGATTAATGCTAAGCTTGTGGCCAGCTAGGATGTCGTCAACAAAGGATTTGATTATAAGAATAAATTTTGGCGTAAATCACATGCAGAAAATATTTGTCGATGCGTTTCGAACCAGCTAGTGTGGTTCATCGTCAGGAACCTGACAATGAACCACACCAGCTGGTTCGAAACGCATCGACAAAGATTTTCTACATGTGATTTATGCCAAAAATTCTTCTTATAATTGTTATGGATCACAGAAGCCTAAATTCAACCAAAGGATTTGATATTTATGTGTTCGAGGAAGAACATCCCAATTTGACCATGTGTGTTTATGGTCCAAACCAAGAAGCAATGAATTCACAATTGTTAATGCGAACACCATTAAACTTAAAGGCACTACCCCCACCGTCAGTTTGGAGTTCAAGTCTGGCTATAAGAGGATAGTTGTGCAGAATTCATGCACAATGGCTCTCCATACATTCTTTCTGAGCCAAAGAGATCATAGCCTCCTTGTTAGGAAATGGTGCTGGTGGATCCCCAAATGAGATTGACTGGGAATTCAAGCAGAAAATCAAGGAGATGATCTCTTGGAAAGGTGGGAAAATAATTTCTAAGGTTCGTTCTCATTTCACCCAGGTAATGGGCTATTTGGAAGGTCCAAAAAAAATGTTGAAAATGTTCAAGCGATGGTGGAGGTAATTATATCTAAGATAAAAAATCTTGGTTACAAGGTGGAGAACTCTGAGGTCAATGTGTAGAATGTAGTTGTTTCAGTGTTAAAAGAAATATTTGACCTTGATGACAATGGTGAATAGGATATGGTGATTGGTGAGGGAGGGGCTCTCCCTCTGGTGTTTCCCAATCAATAAGATTTGGAGCAGGAGCATGGGTAGCAAGGAGTATCAGAACCATTCCAACAGGAGGAAGCAAACAAGGCTACTATGGAGGAAATCAACCATAACAATGTGGAGGGAACCAAGTAGTTAATTTCCTAGTATTATCTAAGTATATTATGTTATGTGGGTATGTAAGTGTTAATGAGGTATTTTGGGGAAATTACAAGAAGAATTATGTAGTACATATGGAAAAAAAGATTACTACATATCCAAAAATAAAAGATAACAAGTTAAAATGATACATGTCTAACAATCGACATAAGTCAAAATGAAACATGATGTACACATGATATAAATAAAAATGACGAAATATTTAAGAAAAAATGATACAAGTCAAAATGATACGTCATGTCCAAATGATATAAGTCGAAATGATACATGTGAAAAAGATACAACTCAATAATATGGTACATGAGGCCGAGAAAATGATACATGATTATCATCACCATTGTGATCATCATCGTCAACTTCATATCTTCTATATCGACATTTGCCTCGTTGTCATACGTATCTATGTCATCATGAACATCATCTTCCGTCTAAGAATCAGAGTCAACATGATCTGGATCTATGTGATGAGGATCATTCATATCTTTTGGAAGATCCTTGTTCTGCAAAAAAAAAGAAATACAATGAAAAGTTATTATTTATTTCATGCAATAATTAATTTATCTGTTATATATCTAATATTACAACTTATGAATTGAAACAATAGTCATATTACATCATATCAAAGTGCACATACGATACTAAAATTTTAAATAAATTACAACTAAGATGCCATAACAACGGATGTTGTAACAATAAGCCATTTCATCTTGGTTCTTAGAGCTTGAAAGTGGGTAGCGAAATACGTGTTTCTTCCACCAAATACTACACCAGAACTTAGGGGATCAAGAAAAAAAAAATTAAGAAGCACAAACATAGGTAGTGATGGATTGAGAAGAAAATGTTATAACAATATATTCTATAACAAAATATGCCATAACAACATGTCAATGCTAAATATACTGAAAATGCTATAAAATTTGATGCTATAACAACTGTTGCTATTGAAACTAATGAAACAATGACCATTAGAGCAGATGCTGTAACAACATATGTAACATCAAATGTTATAACAATTGAGGGGGTAGAAATCCATTTCCTCTTGCTTGTCAAAGCTTGAAAGTGGGAAACCAAAGAAGTGTTTCTACCACCCAAAACTACACCAACACTTGGTGGATCACGAAAACAAATTGAGAAACAAAAACATAGGTAATAATGAATTGAGAAGAAGATGCCATACTAGCAGATGTTGTAACAACAGATGCCATAATAGATGCTATAACAATAGATGTTGTAACAACAAGCCATTTCATCTTGCTTGTCTAAGCTTGAAAGTGGGAATCCAAAGAGGTGTTTCTACCACCCAACACTACACCAACACTTGGGGGGTCAGGAAAACAATTTGAGAAGCACAAACATAGGTAATACCAGATTGAGAAGTAAATGCTATAATAGAAGATGTTGTAAGAACAAATGCCATAACAACATGTCAATGCTAAATATGATGAAAATGTTGTAGCAACTGATGTTGTAACACCCATTACTATTTAAAATGTTGAAACTTCTATAAAAGGTGATGTTATAACAAATGTTACTATCGAAAGTACTAAAACCGTGACCATTACAAAGGATGTTGTAACAATGGATGTTGCAACAACAGATGCTGTAAAAATTGAGGGGGTAGAAAACCATTTCATTTTTCTTGTCAAAGCTTGAAAGTGGGTAGCCAAAGAGGTGTTTCTGCCACCCAACACTACACCAACACTTAGGGGATCAAGAAAAAAATTTGAGAAGCACAAACGTAGGTAACAACGGATTGAGAAGAAATGGTTGTAACAACATATGTGTAACATCACCCAACCCCTCATACTATTAGAGGAATGGGGTAAAACGCACACACACACACACATATATATAATTTTTTCTTCCTTCAAAGTCTACTTGACTTCCCAATTCATCATAAGGGCCTCATAACTAGAGTTGTTACTCTACATACTTATATATATATATATATATATATATATATATATATATATATATAGAGAGAGAGAGAGAGAGAGAGAGAGAGAGAGAGAGAGAGAGAGAGAGAGAGAGAGATATTAGGCCCTGTCGAATGTAACAACCTCCTCTCACTGCATCATCCCATCGTTGACCTATCAAGAGGGTCCACCTCTGATCAATTGTAGAACTTCAAGGCTGGCATGCCATCCAACTCATCCTGACTGACATCATCCCCTCGATCCCATAGAAGAACCACACAATCCTCCAAGGTAAAATTCTAGGTTTGTACCTCTCGTACACATCGTCACTTCCTCATCCAATTGCGTTAAAGGAAAAATCAGGTCGCGCCAATCAATATTCTCCATGGCTAGGGTTTGGAGCGGTGTAAGGTTTTGTCGAATTTTCATTATAAGTTTAAGGCTTGCCCTCATACTCCGCATCGAGATTGCCTTCAATCTCTACCATGGCTCAAAGAACGGATCTTAACCCTACCCTAAGGAATGCATTCTTTATGACCATTGTAAGAGAAAGTCTTGACTTGGCCATAATTTCCCTGAGCTGGCTATTTCAACCATGGATATCTCTCAGAGGTCCTGCAGACCTCCAGATCAATACCAGTACTTGGTGTTGAGTAAATGGATTATTAAGGTGCCCTATGGTGATATCTCTCTCGAGCTTGAGCCAATCCAACTCCAAGGTTTTCTTGGGCCATATGCATTCCCCTTTCTCGGATAGGGAATTCCAAGCATGCTATCATAAGTGTTCCCACAACTCTTACTTACCATCGGATTTTTGTGAACTCCTAAAAGGTATCCACCTCACCTTCCACACGCCTAAGGTTTTAGGCTTCAAAGAAATCCTATAAGCAGCTCCATGGTGATACATATATACTTTCGGGGCCGAGCTAGCTACACATTGATGCAAGTAGAAGATATCTAAATTGCATATAATGTAAGGCTAGTGAAGCCTATCTACACGGGTCTCGACTATTCCTACACTTAAAGGGAGGATAACCCTTCTAGCATTGACGCAACAACTTTTGCATAGGTTCAAGAGCTTACAGCCTGGTGAAGGAACATCCATGTATATATACATACCCTACCATGTAGGCAGTCTCTTATGTACTTATTTTATGTTAATAAAAAGAGTCTTTGTGCCCAATGTTCCAAGTTTTTATTCCAGATCCTTATGGATCCATCTACTTCTTGTTGCATTTCATGACATATTTGTATTACTTACATATGTGCTGTTAATCAATATAAATGAAAATTTACCCCAAGATAGGATTATAGTTCAGGAACATGAATCAAGTTAGTTTATTGTATATAACATTACACATTCTGCTGCAGAGTATATGTTATGAACTACATTAATGAGAATTTAACACCACACTTCATTCCATTGCAGATGCATACACTAGTTCAACTTGTTTATCAACACTGTTCATTTCATAGGTGTGAAATACGTGTTTATGTATGCATTTATTTACCATAACTATAAAGCTGTCTCTATATAGAGAGGAATCCACATGCTCATCACATTAACAATGTTGTTATAGTCCAAAAAGAATCCAAACCATTTCAACCAGAAATGCATCATAAGTTCATTAATATTTAAGAAACACAAACGTACACTTATCTTTAAAGTTGCATGGAAAATGAGTTTGGGACAAGGAATCTCCACCCAACCATAGACAACTGCATCCACACTTGTAATTGTCACCTCGGAGATAGATTCCAGATTCTGAGGGGGTGCTTGCTTAAGGGATTAGAGCAACAACTTCCAATAGAAATAATGAATCCAGAGGGCCTCTTCCTCAATCCTACTATTCGACGTTTCCATCTTCTCAGCACAAGGAGTCCAAATGTTCTTGCCTCACCCCAAGTGCATACACAATGATTCACTCCCTTCTAACGATTTTAGGATCCACAATAACAATAATGCAGTAACTAAGGTCTTTAATCAAGTATTATTTTGATGTTGCTACATGATTAGCCTCTTCCCAATCTATCCAAGGCTCCAGAGCCTGCTATCTCAACCCACAACCTCCAACGGGCCCAAGCTATTACAAGGATCCATAAATTACATCCCAACCCACATCCTTAAAGGACCCAAGATGTTACAGGATTCCAGAGACAGTCTCAATCCATAGCTCCCAGGGACCCAAGCTGTTACAAGGCTCCAGGAATCCTATCTCAACCCATAGCCTCCAGGGAACCCAAAATTGTTATAGGGTTCTAGGGATCCTATCTCAACCCACAACCTATAGGGAACCCCAAACTGTTACAAGGCTCCAAATACTGGCAACCCCACCCACAACCTCTAGGGAAACCCAAACTGTTACAAGGCTCCAAAGATAGTAGCTCAACCTGCAACCTCCAGGGAGATTGAGAGTGAATCCCCTTCTCTTCTCTCCTATTTTCCGCTTCCTACTGATCAAACCAGATTTCTCTATTTTTATGTTGCTCAAATTGTGTGTCCTCTCTCCTTCAACATGAATTTGAATACCATGCCTTGCCTTCTTTTCCTATCTCACATTTACTGCTTCATCCTTGCTTTCTTGCACTGCGCAATTCCCCTCTTGGTTTCTTGTCCCTTTTCCTTATGAAGGTTCCCAAGTGCATGGTTTTGTGTACCTTCCTTTGTAGTTCATTCAATTATAAGAACCAATTCATTAATTCATGCACTAGTCAACTTTTAATGGCTATCCCAAAAATTTCATATTTTCTCCAGAAGAAAACCTCAACCTCCTAAGAAAGCAATCCTCCTCCCCAACTCTAGAATCCGTGTCCCTTTGACTTAGTCCATTTTTCTTAATTTCACATATTTTTAAACAATATTTACAATGCATTTTATGATAGAACCATGGGTGGGCCTGTCACAGGATCTTGTAATAGTAGATGTTGTACCAACAAATGCCATAACAATTGTTAATGTTAAATACGCTGAAAATGTTGTAACATTTGATGCTGGAATACCCATTATTGTTGAAAATGTTGAAAGTGCTATAAAAAAGGATGTTATAATAACTGGTACTATTGAAACTATTGAAACAATGACCATTACAATGAATGTTGTAACAATATATGGTATAACAAGTGCCAATGTTAAATCTGCTAAAAATGTTGTAATACATGATGCTGTAACACCCATCCAGATCTCTTCAACTTGGTAGTATCACCACTTTTTAGCAATTTGAAGAAATGTTTCTTAAAAGATGGTGTTGTAGCTATTTTATCATTGTCTTTCAAAAAAAATATATGTAGATAGATACACAATAAGAAAAGGGAGATATAGGGACTCCTTGAGGCAAGCTTTTGTAACATTTTGTGCTATATATACTCTACATTTCCATACTCAAGTGAAGGGATGGTCAATGTTTCCTTTCAATGTTGAGTAGATATATGGAGTAAAGGTTTTGAAGATGAAATGGTTATGGGGAATGAGACTAGAGTCAACTCCCAGTGGAGCATAAGGATCAAAAAGAATGGCACAAGAGTAATTGCAACTGGTAGCGTTGACTCTCTAGTTGCAAGAAGTGGTGAAAGGGAGCTTCGCTTTGTCTATGTCACCTCCTGGAGAAATGCTTGTGTTTTAAGATCACATGTATAATAATTAGGAGATAGAGGGATCATTCCACCCTAGGCTTAGGCTTAGAGGTCAAAACAAGTCAACGACTTGTGGGATGAAAAAAGAACTTGATTTAATCTAAGAATGAAGGCAAGGAAGGTGACCTAGGTCTGTCCTAAAGGGCTATGACATGTCTGCCCTAAAATTGTAAGTTAATTGTTCATTATGACTTTTACAGGGTAAAAACTTCCATATAGATGATTGTTGCAAATTATTTGTGCTTTCCTAACAATTTGAGAACATATTCAAGGTAGAGTTTGCCAGGGATAGTAATTAGGGTTCAAAGTCAAAATCAAGATAATCCATGGAATCTATTAATTGGAATCGGTCACTTCACATATTGGGCATGATGAACCTCTATTCATTGGTGAACCTATGGATTTTAGATGTTGCAACAATTTTCAACTAAACAAATTGAACTTCCTTATGAAATAGCCTCTTATTGATGAATTATAATGTTGGAATCCTTTTGGAATTAGGCTTGAGACTTAGTGCAAACATAGTTGATTATGTCCTTTGTTGATCAAGAACATTGATCACAACACATTTTTCTTTTGGTCATTTGATACAAGTTGAATTTTGAGCATTGGTTACGTGAATTACAAAAATCCATAATGGGTAGGATCCTTTAGCTCACTTGGACTAATAAAGGATCCTTGAACTCGATTTGAAAAAGTTCTGGTTTTGTGAATGAATTGCATTGAAAACTGATTAATGAATTACATTGGAAACAATCATTGAGTTTTAAAGACATCATTGTTTTCTTTTATATTTATTTTCACAATGATCCGTGTTGATGAGATAAACATGACATAGGCCTAATGTTTATGGATCATATGTTATCAAATCAACTAAATTTGTACCCTTGAAGAAGATGTAGCACCTTGAGGAGAAAATTGAGGGGGTAGAAAGCCATTTCAACTCACTTGTTAGAGCTTGAAAGTGGGTAGCCAAAGTGGTGCTTCTTCCACCCAACACTACAATAACACTTAGGGGATTAAGAAAACAAATTGAGAAGAAAAAACATAGGTAACAATGGATTGAGAAGCACAAACATAGGTAAAAATTGTTGCTATTGGAACTACTAAAACAATGACCATTACAATGGATCCTGTAACAATAGATCCTATAACAATAGATATTGTAACAATGGATGTTATAATAGTAGATGTTGTAACAATTGAGGGGGTAGAAAGTGATTTCATATTTCTTGTCAAATCATGAAAGCGGGTATCCAAAGAGGTGTTTTTGCCTCCCAACACTACACTAACACTTGGGGTGTTGTAACATTTTCTGGTTACATTGAAATTTAAAAATTTTGATAAAAATATCCAAAAAAATTGTTTTTTATTGCACTTTGTAATATTTTGTACGCAAATATATAATGCCACAATATATTATTTTGTTTTATTTTAATAAATAAACTTTAAAATTGTCACACACTAACTATCATGCATTCTCTATTGGTGGCGATTGACGCTTTGGTGATCAACAACTATTGTTCTATTGCACGCCCCCCTGCTTGGTTGACATTTAACGGGGGGGTGCAAAAAGTTTTTTTTCCAAAAAAAAAATTGCAACGTCGCAGCAACATATGAATTGCACAGCCCCCCCAACCCACCCACTCATTACCACTTACCACCTACCCCCGCGCAAAAAAACATTCCTGTTTTTCAATAATAAATATCACCCGCCACCATTTTATTGACCATTTGACACTTAATTTGAACACTGTTTGTGATTTAATTCTAAATATTCTCGTTAGTGTACCATTCATTCCACTGTATTCTCACTCTTGTTCATAATTTGATCGCTTCCACCTTTGTCTATCCCCTCTCACATTTCCTTCAGTCGCCAGACACAGAGAATCAAGGTGCAGAATTATAGAAATCCCTCAACGACAACTCATAAATATTGAGCGCAGTACATTTTATAGGAAATTCTGCTCCTTGTTACAAGTTGATAGTTCAAAATGAGTTCAACAAAAGGAAAAGTGTCTCAGGCTTAGTCTGAAACCCTCCCAAAAGTTGATGAATTTCCCTTAGTTGATAGGAAAAGTAGAATAGAAGATAGAAACTCAGAGTTTGACCTATATGAATTGTAGAATTTGTGTTCCCAAAAGTTTCAAGATAATAGCGACGAGTTTTCTCTGTCAAAGCCCTTTTTACCCTAGTTTATATTTCCTCAAACTCATCCTTTTCTGAAATTTGTAGTATGGTGTGTGGATAGGTACTTACCCAATAAGCTAAAAATGGTGAAGCCTTGTTTTCTATAACTTTCGAGTCCATTTTAAAAGCCCCGAGAATATATTTTTCCATCTCTTTACACCCATTCTCTAGTGAAATTCTCTTGGAAATATATTAGAAGTTAACTTTTGAAAAAAAAGCGGTTATTTTTGAATTATTCATGCATGAAGGGACTGGTATTCCCACTCACATTCTACCTTATTGTTGGCTTGAGGGGGCTTGACCCAGGTTCAACATTAATTAACCAAACAATTCCCTACACTACTGGCCCTTTCGGCATCAGTTCGCAGAGCGCGAACCGAAGTCTCACCCGAAGCAGTATGGGGGGATGTTGGAAACAAGCTTCCGCACCTTGAGATGGTCGTGATGTCGTTTTATTCCCTTTATTCCTACCTTAGAGAAGGTCACTTCACTCTAGGGCTTGCTAAACGAGCCCTCTATTTTGTCCTTCAACACCTTTGCGAAAGGGTACAAATAACCTTCACGCAGCCCTAACCCTTGATCGAGACACTTTCACGTTGCTAAAGCAATGTACCATGCAGATTCCTAAACTAGTCTAAGTGTCTTACTTATCTTATTAGATACTCACAATTAGCACCATGTAAACATATATTCTTATATGCATTTAGTTATCCAACATAATCATACACATTCGCGCATCACATAGGCGCTATAAAGGAAATTCATACTTAAAATGATAAGATGCATTAATCGGAACAAAGACACGGAAATTGCAGAATACTTCTCTTTATTGATATCTTCCAAGTGATTATAGACTCTATCCACCGTACGCACGTAGTTGTAGGGGTCCGCACTCAACTGCGGACTTATACCCCATGCCTCTACGTACTCAGCTGCGGAGCCTCTACCTACGCTACGACCCGAAACTTAGACTTCTTACTTCAGAGCTATGACTCTCTTATCTTGTGTCCATTGATTGCTTACTCTAACTACTTAGAGCTTAGCTCTTTCTATACAATCCCATGGTCCAGAACCATGGGTAGATCTCTTACAGCCGAATTTACTTTTAAAAACTAAGGGCCGACAACCCTTTATGACTTATGACACCTACGTGCTCCATGACCACAAAATGCGGAGTATTTACAAGTTTATTACAAAATTTGACCAAAACATGGGTTTTTAGCCCCAAAACTGTCCTTTGGGGGATCCCATTCCCAACACTTACCCTTCATCAATGTTTCTAGAAATTTCAAGGAAAATCATATCCATTTTATGTCATATTTTAGGATATCAGAGTGATGAGAAAGTGGATGAAGTAGTTCTATCTTTTTCATCAAATTTTTGTCCAGATAAGAAACCACAAATCTTATTCAATTTCAACTAGTTTTTATCAGAGGCCATTCATGACCAGTTTCTTAAATTTGGAGTTGAGAAATATTTTAAATATCAATCATTCCTGATGTACTTGTTTTGTATTATCGACCAGATAGATTCACAATACAATTGAAAAAGCACGATCTTCAAGGGAATCAATGGTTTGTGATTCATTGGACATCCTTGGTCAGAAGGAATTTTGAGGAATTTTCCTTCACTGATTTTGTGAAAGAATTTATTCACATATGCTACAGTCTATTGATTAGTGATAGTTCTCCCTAAATTTCACCTGAAATCAAAGGATTATGCAGCTTATTGAACAAACAAGGCTTGGTGATTGGTATTTGTACTAACATTTTACAGAAATTAGATTATATGGGTGTGAACTTCCACCCTATCAGTTGCCAAATTTTATTCATATGTGTATTTTTGCACTTGAATTCATAAAAAAAAGGCTTAATGTATATCAAGTGCATTTTTTACATAGAAGGAAACAATCCTTGTTTAAATTGAAGGCATAGGTAGGGCCATTTATAGTGAATCACAGGTCAGCAGACAAAGAAGCAGAACAATTATTGGCACAAATGAAGTTTAAATTGGGGGTTACTTGGCCATATGACCCCATTGGGATAATTTCATCCATCAAAGTTCAACATAAATCCCCACCTTATTTTCATGTTTCCAAGCCTGAGATAGAGAAGTTTTCTAATAAGGACACCTAGGAGGAAAACATTTTGTAGGAAGTAACAAAAGAACAAACTATGGAGTAGTTAGTAGGACAGAAAATTTTGGTTACACCTCCAATGAAAGAAAAATAACTTAAGAGGACAGATCAAAGCATATTAGAGTCAGAAATGGAACAATTCAGAGTATACAATAGAAAGAAGAAAAACAATATGGAGGTAGCGATATTAGAAATTGTCTCATCCGACATTTATTCCCCAACTACTATTGTTTCAAGTGAGCCTGATTTCAGAATGAAATAATTGGATCCAGGGACAAAACAATCTTCTCCTCCTTCTAACCAAAGCATACTTTCCGAGTTTTTGGAAATGAAGAAAAAGAATGAGGCTTTGAAGGCAATAACTTATACTGATTTCTGGAAGAAAACTTATTCCAGTTAAAATAGGTTTCTTCCAGATCTTGATGATGAAAAAGGTGAATTTAAGTTAGCATTTATTGAACCTAAAGTTTTTGCTCCTAGAGATGTTGGAGATTATAAGACTTCTATTTTATATTTAAATAATAAACAAATCCATCCTATAGATCATATTGATCTGCATAGACAAACTGGTGAGATGATCTATTCCTCTCTCACTAGTTCTTCTTCAAATGTATCAAAATTTCAGAATTCTTCGAATAATACTATTGAAGAACTTAAATGGAAAAGAACTATTCTCTGGCGAAGGATGTTAGGATCAAATCACTGGAAGAACTTGTAATTAAATTAGGTTTGGATCCCAAAAATGTTGATGATGCTCAAGAGATTGTTAAGAAGAAAAATGAAGATATTCAAGCACTTAGAAGAAATTTGAAGCTACCCACAACAGAGCATCAACAAACACATGAAATTGGGGAATTAGAGAAGGAGAAGGAAATTATATCATCTTATATAATTAAATAAAACCCGCATATTTAGAAAATGTAAGAAAGGATGGAAGAGTTGTTAAAAGAGAAGGCCCAAACTGACAGTGTAGTAATTCCAACAACATAAATAGGTTCCACAGAAATTTTATCACATGAATTATCTTCTCTTAAACTAAAGGATGTCGAGATTGGCAGATTTAAATAAAAATTAGACAAAGTTGAGATGAACAAAAATGAATAATACAATGCCTTATTTGAGGAAAAAAAGAAAAATGCAAATTATGGAAAAGCAATTATAATAGTATTTGAGAGGTTCTAACTGTATTCAATTTTTATCACAGGCCAAAGAACAAATTTAGATAGAAGTCATGTCATTTGTGTCTAATATTTGGAAGTCTATGGAGATTTTTGTATTACAATAGGAGTCGATTGAAAGAGCCAAATAATCTATTAACGACTTCAAAATACAATTCGGAAATAAACTTGGACAAGCTAGTCAGGTAATAGAAGCTCTACATATAAGGTATATAGAAGAACTTGAAGAACTAGGAATTGAAGACAAAACATAATCAATTTTTCAGATTATAAAAGTTCCCATGAAGAAGACTCTGATGCCAAAGACAAAGGAAAAGTGTGAAAATATTCTTGTGCAAATAAAAAAATTCTACATAATTTTTTCTATTCTGAAAGAGAGAGGTATTCCATTATTTAAGAATTCATATGGCCAGATGGTAACAGAGGACCAATATGAAATATTGTTGAAGAGAGAGGTAAGGGACATGAAATTTTTTTCTGGAATCAAGGGGGAGATTAGTTTTCAGAATCTACTTTAGATGTTAGCCAATGACCTTTTCATCTACTACGAAATCAAACACTTGTCATAGTAAAACCTTCTTATGAGAAGTATACTAATGTAAATGAACCATACAGACAGATGATGGATCTCAGTTACCCAACAAATGAAGAATGGAAGTAGTTGATCAAATTTGTTCAATAAATTTAGCTTATCATTGCAACATATTAGCAACATATCACAACTATTAAGAATTTTGAGTAACAAGAACATAGCAGTTTCAAATACATTGAACATGAATGTTGAAATGAAGCACAGTTGCAAACATTTTTGGATTATTTTTCTATTTTTAGTTAAAATAAATGTTGCAAACATCTTGATAACATCCTGATTTTATCTCGAAATCATGATTATTTGGCCTAACCGGTGTTTGACGATTTTTACCGATATTTTGATGGTATCTTGATTTTGCCAATGTTTGCCAATTTTTAGCGATATTTTCTCAATTTTTTGGTTTTCTAGACCCTTTATGGTCTATCATGATGCCGATGTTCGCAACATTCGTTAAAAGTTGTTTAAACATTATCTAAATCTTTGGATAAATAATAATTTGAATGAAAATCTTCTAAGAGATAGTATATTTTGCAAAGCACTCTATATATAACTTATTTTTTAATAAGAA
The DNA here is from genome assembly GCA_031772625.1 of Pinus tabuliformis. NCBI lineage: Eukaryota > Viridiplantae > Streptophyta > Pinopsida > Pinales > Pinaceae > Pinus > Pinus tabuliformis. The sequence continues at coordinate 212,427,011 of CM062811.1, forward strand.
AGGGTTGATACTTAGAACAAGTTTTTGTAATATTGTTGTAATATTGTTCTAGTTTTTGTTCATGAGATCAATTGTGTAGTTGTGAGTTTTCCTTGTAATTTCATAGTCTATTTCTATGTATATTTGAGAATAGTATAGGACATTAGGAAGGGATAGATTGAGTATCAATATCCCTGACATCGCTCTGCAAAGTTATGTTCACAACATAGTTAGAAATTGAACAATCTATTTAATTTACTACCCATAAATCTTTAGATCGTTGCTTCTATGTTGTACTTGGATATATTTTTGTTGACTATAGAGGTTCATGTATACGTCTCTACTATTATTAGATGATTAAATGTTTAGGGAGAATGGTTAGCCTTCTAAATTCCTCTAAATTCTTCACATTGATGCTTTGGCTCAGTTCTTTAGCTGATGATTGTCTATAAAGATACAACATGGGGGATCAAGGAAACAAATTGAGAAGCACAAACATAGGTAACAACGGATTGAGAAGAAAATGTTGTAACAACGAATGTTGTAACAATAGATTCGATAACAATATGTCAATGTTAAATCTGCTGAAAATGCTGTAACAACTAATGTTGTAACACTCATTACTGTTGAAAATGCTGAAAATGTTGTAAAAGATGATGCTATAACAATTGCTACTATTGGAAATACTGAAATGACCATTACAACGGATGTTGTAACAATATATGTTGTAACAACAGATGTTGTAACAATTGTGGGGTTAGAAAGCCATTTCATCTTGCTTGCAATCCCCCTCTATGGGATAGGTTATTGGCTATCCTCAAATGTCTTCAGCTTGTGTAGAGTCTCTCTCCTCTATAACGTGTAAACCCAGCAAAAATATAGTGTGCGACAATGAAAATAATCATAGTTACAATAGTGAGTGCAACAATGAAAATAATCAAAGTGAATAATGGATGGAAAACCCTTCTATTTATAACAAAATATTGAGTTATGCTCGAATAATGAGCAATAATAAAATATTATTGATCCCATTCTTGGTATAACCACTTGGAATATTTTATTATATTTGGTTAGGAGGGAAAAAGTTTTTAAACTTTTATTTAGAAATAATAAATAAATAAATGATTGATTTATCATCTCAAGGAATTAGTTAAGGAATAATAAACAAATAACGATTTATTTAATTATTCCCTAAGGGATTTAGTCAAATTTGACAAAGAATAATAATTAATTAGTGATTAATTACTTATTCTTAGAGAAATATAAGATAATTAATGATTTATCTGTTTATTTTTCATAATTGGGTCAAATATGACAAGGAATAATAATTGAACAATGGTTTAATTAATTATTCATAGAAGAAAATCAAATAAATGGTGATTTATTTAATTATTCTTCATGGGTTTAACTGTAAATTACTTAACAAAGGTGGTTTACTAAGTAATTTCTCACAGTGAAAGCAATTTTACTATGGTAAAATTGGCTTTACATGGTGTACTTCGATCCATCTAGTAAATTAGGCTAGATGATCAATTTTTTGGTTATAATAGATTTCCCCCCAATGTACGAGTGTTAGGAGCAAAACGTATGACTAAAGTATGTTGTGAAGACACAATTACTAGACAACACAGGGGAGTCAGAGAGAGAGAGAGAGAGAGAGAGAGAGAGAGACCAATAAAGTTGAAGTGAAAGAGGATAGGGATAGAGGGGGTGAGACTAATGCACGTATCCTTTTATGTTGTGGTACCAGACCTCAATGAGGCGGGGGAGGCATACCCATACCGACCAAGATAACTTAATACATAAATAATGGTGCGCCCATAAACATAAAACTAAGCAATGAAGTACATGCTGAATGGTACATGACATGCTAGCTTAATAGAGCTATAAAATAATACAATGTGTCCCATATACATAATGCACCTGGAAAAATATGAGCCAGGATTGAATACAATAATATTTGAGTACATGAGATATAATGGCCCTTCCCTCAAAAAATGGGTGGGATGGAGGGTAAAACAACTGAAGAAGCCCTGCTGAACATGGAAGGGCTTTGCAAAAGTGAATGGATCATTTGAAGGAGACGTGCATGCTATGAACACTACGATCAGTAGGAAACGAACCCATCAGCTCTGCAGAACTACATCTCAGGTTGTATCATAATAGGATTGCATCCAGGCATGTGGGGGGCTACCTGAAGGGCCAACCCCTCATGAGGTATGAAACATCTCACACACCCGGAAATCGTTGGTACAATCTGATGCATCACTGGACCATCAAGTGTATGAATCACGGACATGAAATGACCAAGTCAAAGGGCAATAAGGAGTCCCTCTTCTCGATCCAAGGTGTTGAACAAGAATGGAAGATGGAACCAAGATACACCACCCTTTAGGCCATTCTTTTGGAATAAATGGGCTAATGTCGATAGAATAGGGCCCACGATAGGTGAGGCAATGAGGATCCTCAACTAAGGCATGGGGGAAAATAGTAATGTGACTGATGGACTGACACTATGGATAAGGGAAAACATGGGACTGAGGGAAAAAACGTAGGACTTCCCTTGTCAGAGCATAAAGTGCATGTTTGATCTGGTAGTGAATGACTCAACTCCGGAGGGGATGGGAGCAGTATGACTGGAGGCAAAAATGAGCAACACAGGATGAACGATATGCAAAGATGCATGGAATAATTTGATTTGATATAATAGGACATGAAATAGACTCCATGAATGCAAGGGTGACTCATCATGGATGTTCTGAACAAGGGTGACTCGATGATGCTGCCACATAGACTAGGCGTACTGGGGACCATCAAAACATGAGTAAATGATGGTTACTCATGATGAAAATAAACACATGGTATGAAAGGTATTCAGATGGGGATGACCTCAAAGTACAAGTGTCACTTTATGATGAAATTCAATTTGAGAGGCGATGAAGTGACCCTTCTTGGAAAACCGACTTCTTGGTGAAGTGTCAGATCATTGAAAATTGAGGAAGACCCATTATGGAGCTCGATGAGAGATTTCTAACGGTATTAACGGTTCATCAAACTGAGCTATGGTTTGGTCGCAAAGGGAGACATAAAAACTATGGATTTTTCTATGAAAGGATGTTTTCCCTCCAATTTGGATTCATTTGCTAAGTGAGCTATGGCGAATTTGGAGAGGAGGAAAAGGCCCTAAATCTTGTGGAGATCATAGCGGATAAAACAACCATCAGAATCAGGATCTGCGACTTTCAGGTAGGTGGCCTTACTCATCTCTTCAATTTCAGTGGTTTATTTCCTGATTTTTGGCATCTAGCAATGCCCTAAGAGGACCCTGCTCTTGCTCATAGTCACATCACACTTTTTGGGCCCAAAAGTGTAATCTGGCTCGCAGGAAACAACTAGAAACCTACAAGCTTGCACTTTCTAGGCATAAAACTACGATTTGATCTGAAGAGAGGGTTGGTCTAGTGTCCTGGTGGGGGTTGTAGGCTGATCAGTGTAGACCAATGTTTTCTCCTCTGAAATGAAAAGACATGTGGTGTTTTGCAGGCATGGCATAACCGAAAATCAACTAGTGTGAACGAGACTTGGATACTCTTCGATTCGAGATCTAGGAGGATCAGGGGGTTTGAGGGGCATTGGCTTGTTATGGGGTTCTGATGTTGGTAGAGAACCCACTAGTGAGGGTAGGTGAGCCCTTGCTATCGAGAATTGTGAGCTATTGGGATCCAGAACAAGAGGTATTCATCATGCAAGGGCATAAGATTGAGCTCACATTACAGGATATTTACTTCTTGACCAGACTGGCTCCCCTCAGAGTGATGGGGGATATTCATCCAGTGTTGCCTTATGGGAGGAACATTACTGAGTTTTTGGAGTGCCACTGTCCACAGGATGTATGTGTCAAGGGCACGACTATCCCGATTGGTGATCTAGAGTGGCTAGAGACACAGGCTATTGTTGTAGCTATGTTATGGGTCTTGGGTAGCCAAGGGTTCCACCACATCACTGGTGGGAAAATGATGCTGGTAGAGAGTTTTTTGGCCGAGACCTACTATGGGTGGGCCCAGATGATGTTGTTGTCGGTGAAACGACAGTTAAGTATTTGCAAGAGGTAGGTGAACTATGACTACACTTTTGGTACAATAATGTGTGCATTCTTCTTTGAGAAGATACCCACCATTCATCCTCATTTAAAAATCCAAGATGGGGGCCCACAGAAGCCTAGCATGTGGCGCTTGGGGAAACTACTATGGAGAGGAGGAGGAGGGGGAGTTGGATGGGTGTTTCGACCCAAGTTTTTCGCACATTGGGATCAGATTCCCCTGTATATTGATGATTTCCCTTATAGCAGGATGAACTATCAGGGATATCCTGACTTGTCACTTGCACCCGAGAGAGCATGGGGACGAGACGATAAGTATTAAGTTGTTATTTTTATGGTGCATTTCATATTTTTATCACATATATGTGGTAGTGAGTGTAAAATATGTTGTATGCAGGCATAGCACCGGTAAAACCAGCAGGATATGCAGGACGAGCCGTAACCCCTGGGGCTGCAGATCGAGAAACATCGTCGTCACGTCAGGTACTCTTGACTAGAGTTTCAGAGTGTGGATGGCACAAGTTGGACGACCCATACACAGATGAGTGTACGAGTCTACCCTCAGAGTGGCAATGTATCATGTGGTGCACGATGATGGCTAGTCAGGTAGTATGTGATCTTCATGAAAGTGGAGCAAAGCCTTTGGCGCGGGATCCGTTAGACAATGAATAGATGTAGGGACATGTGGGTCCCTTTGATTTGGATTTTTGTAACATGCTATGGGCATGTGTGATGTATTTAGAGCTATGGGCTCCAAACACTTATATGATGCATAATATGATTATGCATTTTATATGACGATGATGGTTTGCCATGTGTTTTGGTTATGGTTGTCTTCTGTGGTATACATGTGATAAATGCCAATCTAGAATGTTGTTTGAAATGGCATCTACATAGTTATTTTGGGCTCAGGAACATGATTGAACATAATGGTTTAAAATTCATGTACCGACATCTTAACTCATAGATATTTTCTAAATAGGACTTGGTTATGCACATGATACACACCTTTCAATTGCATGACAAGTAGCAAGGAATCTAAATGAACATGAAGATGAAGGATGCGATGAGCAAGGGCATCGACTAACAAACCTATCACTACATCATATTTGGCTTGGTTATTGGTGGCGGATCCAATTCACACGTCGTTTGAAAGGACTAACATATGCAATGGGGTAAAAATGGACCAGGTTGCCGAGGCTAGATTCCTGGAGAAGCGACTCACACCGTCAACATGACCGATATACGATGTGAATGATGGATCCATCTGAAAGGTGCAAAATAAAATGGATGAGATGGTGAAATCTACCTAACTTCATGGTAGAAACAAAGACACACAAATGAAATGGATATGCTATGAGCGATACTTCTTGAGGTAGAGTGAAATGGGAGAATTATCAAGGAAGTGGCCTTCAAAATCCTCCAAAAAATATGCCCCCTTTCCTAAGTGCAAGGGTAATCAGGGGTAGACATAGCTTCCATGATGTCCTCATTAGACTGGAAGATGGATAGACGGGAGGAAGACTGACTACATGATGCGACGACATTACCTGATGCATCAACCTGAGAAATGAGGTTCACATACGCATCATATTGAATAGTAGACAACGATCTGGTAGATGGAGGATCTACGGATGTTGAGACCTGGGATTTTGTTGAAAGAGGTTTGATAGAAGCGCGCGCAGAAACCTCGGAGAGATTTACCTGTGAGGAACTCAAGGATGACAATAAGTAAAGGATATGGCTTGTGGTGTCTATCAACTCGACATCAGGGGGAGGGATCATCATGGTGGGACCAAACTCCCTCTACTCTAGTTTACTAGTGGTACCAAAATCCATGGGTAGAGGAGTAGGTGTTTTACTACGAGTGGCCTCGTATTTGCGAATCACTTCAAGGCAATCGTGAAATTCATCGAGACGAGGGCAACAATGGGAATAATGACCATGATGATCACACAGAGCACAAAGGTGATTTGTGCGCAATGTTTTGAGTTTCTTGTGTGGACTCAACAAGTTAACATGGAATTCAGGGATATTTGAATTAGGGAACATTTCATGAACCAAAGGTTTGAGATGAGGAAGCTCAGGACAATTATTGGTGGCATGCCCAACCACTTTACAGAAAGCACATTAAGGTGATGAATTTGGGGCCTTAGGGGCTGGAGGAGCTTGGGGATCCTTTTATTTTGGTTATTTCCTCTTAGATTTTCCCCCTTTTACAGATTCTCATGCAATAGGAGTGGGTTCCTGTTGAGGTTGTGATGGAACTGAAGCAACAACAAGGGCCATAGGGACCGATTGAACTAGGGTCAAAGCATGGTAAGGTCTTAGCTGACCAGGAAGAATTCTTGTAGGTGGATCAATGTACCATACTGGGATCCCCAAAGACATGTTAGGTAGGACCAACGAAGCCATGTCAGGGACAAAAAATACTCCCGGAGGGGAGAATAAGAAAGGTATCTGGCTTGCAAGTTAATGTCCTAACGGAATAGCTCCTGGATGGTTTAGACCTGGAGGAACAGTTCCTGGTGGAAACATAGGAGAAGCACCCATAAACGAAGGAGGTCCCGAAGGGGTGGATCCAAAGGGTTCGGTTGGGATGGAAACAACAGGGTGTTGAGGAGATGGCTGTTGATCGGATGTACCAGACTAATTGAGAGAAACCTGTGACGCTTGTAACATGCAAACACTCATAGAGTTAGGCTCTGATATGGGAGGGGGACAACCAGGGAAAGCACCCAACAATGAGGAAACTTTATAAACTCCGGGTGAAACTCCAGGTGAAACATCAGTGAGGAGAGTTGAAAACTACTTATTTGACATTGACAAGATAATGGACTCGGGGGAGGTCACGAATGCCAACTCATAGTAAGTCAATTGATTGTTGGTGACGATCTTTCGTTCATGGGGGAATCACATCTTGCGTAACACCACAAATGTGATGGATGACATGGCATATGTGTAATTACAACCTAAGATAATGTTGTAATCTAAAGGGACATCAATAACCTCAATGCTGACATGAACAGTCTTGCCCGCAAGGGTCACTGGATAGTTGCAGTACATGCCAAGGGGCTGGGAGGAGTGTCCATCCCAAGCACACAAAGTGATGGTGGAGGGGGCAACTTAGGTGACCTAAGTTGTTTCCAAATGGTATCAGACATCACACAGGTGGATGCACCTTCGTCAATAATGCATCGAGAGATGATGGCATTATAGACTCGGATTGGTATCTGGAAAGAAACAGATGAAGGCAATAGGGGATGTTCTGATGTATCAATTGGGAAGACAATCAAATGATTATCAAAAGGATCTACTACACCCAAGGTAGTTAGTAGAGATTTCTTTTGAGATGGGCATGACTGGAGGACTTCCAGCATCCACATGGCAACAAGGGATTGCACCAAGTCGTCTACTATATTGTATATATGGGAAACTCGATTAAAAGTTGCATTATAGTGTAATGGTCCCTTTGGGATCTTGGGAGTGACCTCAAATTTAGGTTGAGGGATCTGTAACACACCATTTGGTGTCGTAAGAGGCTCAACAAATGCTTTGGTTTTGGACCTTGTGGTAGACGAAGTCGATGGCTTGTCATATTAACGCGACTGAGTTTGCACGATGATATCAAAGGGGTTAACCTCATTAGAATTCATTATAAGGATATGGTAGTCAGAAGGACTAGAAGGTTGGGGGGGATGGGCTACCTGGCCTGGATGAGGTTGAGCAGAAACAAATCCTTGCTGAGGGAAAGGAGTTGTCAGCACTGCCGGTTGAGATGGCGCATGATTCAGTGGCAATTGTTGACCTCTAGAGGCTGCTTGAGCTTCCCACATTCAGTGCATCTAGGTTAAGAGAGGACACACATGTGTATAATGGCCATGTACACCACAACATGCATGAGGCTTGTTCGTTTGAATAGCAATTCTTCTTGGGTTGACTGCCTTGTTGTTGGTTGTTGGTGTTAGGCTGGTTCCCCTAAGGTTCACTATGTTGATTACCTTGATTACCATGGTTACCCTTGTTACCCTTCCCCTTATTATTTTTCTTCAAATTTTGGGGATTGGTTGCACTCTGCTATGCAAACACTTGACCCTGAGGGGGCAGTGGCTATTGGGGTAGAGGATGCATGGGAGGCCATGGCACTAATGCTTGAGGGGATGGAGTGCTCGGATGTGCATAAGGAGGAGAAATAGTTTGGTAGACAGGTTGGGGCCTTGAAAACATGTTGTTATCAAGAGGGGAATGAGTGTCAGAGGAACTGGTGCCCCCTGTAGATAGCCATTACTTTTTTTAGTAAATGGAAAAGGGTGTGAAAGGGCTCCAACAATACCTTCGGCAATGTGAGATGCCCCCGTGCATTGGCACCTCTAGGACGGGGAAGGTCTGGAATGAAAGTATATACATAACCGGATTGTAGATAAATCAGGTCATATCTTAAAGTGGTTTGGAGAGATTCTTCCTCGGTCCAAAGAAAATGGGACGCAACATCTTTTTCCAATGGGTGCTAAAAGACTCTTAATAAAACATTCTAGATAGACACAATCTTCGAAGGGTGGGGCACGACATGTGCTCCTCCTTCGATGCCACTCTTGAACATGGTTGGAAAGGCAAGTGGTAGAGGACTAACGAAATGAGGTCAATAGCTGCATACTAGTATCGTACTGGAGAGGTAATTGGAAATATGAGAGGAATGCTTTCACAAGCGTCATGAAAATGGAATGAGATGTGGCGGCCTGGTCTACATACCATTTTGCAACGTCTCCAGTGAGGGTGAATTGGAATTGCCGAAGATGAATGGAGTCATTGGTAATGGAGTTGGATGAACATCACATGTGGAAGGATCAGACATGGTTGGTAGCATCCTCTCCAGCATTACCCTCAAACTTTGGGATGTTTTAGGGAAGCTTAGTCGACATAGCAGGCCAACCATCATTGTGGTGTATGGGGTCATTTATCAATTGGATAAAATCCGGTAGACTTAACCCAATCATAAAGGGGAGCATGGGGTCTGTTGGAATGGTTCCTGAGATTATTCTACTTGATGTGACCACCAGGATAGAACCGGAGCCAACACTATGTTGGGTTCCTGCACTGTTATAGACATTTTTGTGCCTTACAACATTGAGCATGAAATGTCCATAATCTAAGGGATCCAAAGTCCCTAAACATGTTGTTCCTACCCCTAGAGGAACAGGGCTAACAAACCACAGCAATTCACAAAGGTTCTCCACCTGAAACTGCTCAAAAACAAGTCAATTCAGGATCATGTCAACTGCTCCATTGACCATCTGCGTTGAATGTCAGTGGCTCCACTGTCTACCTGCGTTGAATGTCAACTCCAACACTAGCTACCTGCGCTGAGCGAGTTTGGACAAGTGGCAAACTCATTCCTCAAGGTGTCAATGCTGAGGAAGCTTCCAAAATGACACTTGTCTCACGGAATTCGACTGGTGATGAGTAAGAGGTTCCAAAACTCCAAGTGGAAGCAAGAACCTCCAAGTGGACTCAAGAACTGATAGAGGGAGAGGACACTAGCCAGATCTCAAGCTGACTCATCCTCTCTCCAAACATCTATATATGGATCTCTTCTCCATGAGATCTGGAGGCTGGAATTTTATTATTGCAAAGAATTGTTGTTGGTTTGAGACTGGAATCATTGGGTGCTTAATGCTTTGAAGGGGCTGAAGATAGGAATTCCAATCGCTGGGAAGGAGATGCTGGATTGGAGCCCTCTCGGTTGTATCTCTTCCTGAACCTTGTTATTCATCAATAAAGCTATCTTGGTTTCTCCTATATGCTGATGTATTTTTGATGTATAAATGTATTAGTGTATTTGGTTTATTTCTAATCCTAAACTAGTTATGAATGTGAATATCTGTCTTTGTGTAGTGTTCTTCTCTTGTCTCAAGTAGCTGTTCTCTTGTCACAAGTAGCTGTTCTCTTGTGATCTTGCAGGAAGTTGTAGCTAGATAAGCAAGAAGGCAAGTAGCTATGAACACCCAAAGAGAAGGGAGATTGGATCGAGGGACAAACGGAAGACACCGGTAAGTCTATTGATCTCTCTTCTTTCACATTTCATAAAGGAAGAAACCAGTATAGCTGTACTCGTTTTTTGCTAAGGCACTGTCACACCTTAGGTGGATAGGATCGTCCTGCATAGGCATTTTTCCCCACAACAAATTGGCAACTCCACTGGGGAAGATTTGTTTATTCATTTCATTTGTGTTTCTGTCATTTGTTTACTTCATAGACTTGACAGCAACAATCGAACTGCATCTTTCCCGGATGCAAAGTAGAAAGTTGCTGCTTTGATCCAGTTGCTGGACTTGTCTATGATCTAAACAATGGATCCAAAAATGATTTGATGATCCTTGTGATAGATCTTAGTAGCCTTCAAAGCATCCCTTTGATTATACCTTGCTTGTGTTTCTGATTTGGCCTGAAACTGTTGATTTTTGAGCAATTTGTGACCCAGAACCCAGGAGAAACGAGAGTTTCTCCTTCAGTGCAACTGCTGTGAAGGCAGTCTGCATTTCAACGCAGGTCCCGTGAAGGCTACCTGCGTTGAATGTCAAATCCTCAGTGTTGAGGTTGCGCTGAACCAGTTTGGCCTTGTGCAGCTGGGGTTCTCTGCTCTCTGTTGCCCTGTTTTGATCTCTGTTTTTTGCAGCCTTTAACCAGCATAGGTACCAGTCAGATAAATCCTTTTCTTTGCTTGAATTCTGCCTCCTTTTGTACAAAACGACTGTGAGTGTTTTTATGTGTTTGTGGCGTCATTTACAGTTTTCCTTTGCATGAGTAAAATAGTCATCCTGTAGCCTTTGATTCAGATCTGATTGATTGTGATCTTAGAAGAGAGTTCATTGGCTGTTTGCAGATTGATTATAGATTTACTTTTGCTTATTGGTTTGAATTTGTCTCTTTTAAGTGTCAAAACAAGTCTTTATTTCGAAAATCGTTAAGTAGTGTAATCTCTTCTACCCTCTCTGATTTCGAAAAAGTAAACTTGTTTGTATTGATCATTTAAAAGCAAATTCAAAGTTGTACAAAAAGCTTTCTTTGTAGGCATCAATACTAAGAAAGCGGAAAACAAACACCTGCATTGTGCATTTTGCATTTCATAGTTTGCATGTTGGATTTAGGAAAAGTGCATTAGAGTGTGCTGATTGCTCTTTGAGAAAAGATGGTGTCTTTCTTTTCCCTTAGTAGCTAGGATTTTCAAAGTTGAAAAGATATAAAGCTTGCTTATCATCTTTAGACTGCATTTAGGAATTTGTATCATACATCTCGTGGTGAACCTTGAAAGGCAAACTTTAAAAAGATCAACCTAAAATAAATTGAATGAACTTAACAACGCTTTGTAACATAACACACAACATAGAGGTCTAGGCTAGAGACGTGTTCCGGCGTCGTTAAGCCTAGTGACTGTCGATCTCGTGGAAGGTGGGTGATTCCTCCTGAGGGACGATAGTGCTAGTACGGATTGTGCTCCCACGTACCGTCGCGTATATATTGGGAGACCCCTATAGGCATATATCCTTTATCCTTAGGAAGCCGTGTCGGCCGCCCTACTGATCGCAATGCAGTGAACACAGCATTCACGAAGATCGACCGCCCGTACCTTAAAAAAGTATTATGCGGTTTTGTGAAAAGTTTGGCACACCCTCTGCCTAGAACTCCAGAGCAATTTCTTTTGGCCTTTTTCAGACTCTATAACAGAAAAAGTCCATCTGAGCATTTGTCACTTCGGGCTCATTAAAGCATCGAAGGAGACTAGAGTCATCTTTAGCTTTTTCTCGACTCTTTAAAATTGAAAAAGCAAGTTGTGTCTAAAGCGTCGTTAAAATTTATTTTAAATGGAACAATCACCCTTTATTTCCTGCGTTGATCTTTAGGTTGAAAGATGGAGCACACCAACCAAGGAATTCCCCTTGGTGGAAACCTAGTCCCTTCTCCTCTTGGGGAGATGTTGGTGCACCCCACATGGCCACATTGTCGCTTCCAGGACTGACAATTGGCCTGCCAGTCTGGCTCTTTTCAACCAATGTCGTTCAGAACGTCACCATTCCTGAACAGTCGAGTCATCAGCCAGACCAGACCAAAGTCGCCCACCAGCCTTCTACTCCATCTTCCTCTCCTCCTTCCTCTTCGCTTGACGGAACTGGTAGAACCAAAAACCAGGCTCCTAAGGAGAAGAAGGAGAAGAAGAAGAAAGAAAAGAAGAAGAAGGAGCCAAAGGCGACTGGGGGCAAATGAGAGTCGTCTGACAAAAATCCACACACAGCACTGACCAGGCCTAAATCGCCATGCGTCATATGCAAGGGAGACCACTTCCATAGAGATTGTCCCTGTATCCCTCGAATACTAAGGGACTGGTCTCCCCGTTTGCACAATTCGGTAGCATCAACCTCTGATAGCCATGTTGATTGCTCACCGTCAACTAGTGGGAGTGAAGCCCCAGGACAGAGAGGGAAAGCTAAATTTCCCTGCAGACTGTGTGACGGCGATCATGCCATCCGCCGTTGTCCCTTCTTAGACGAGGCAAAAAAAGTTCTGGAAGATCGCCCGATTTTACGAGCGCAACTTCCTCCTGGATATCAAAAACTCATGCCAAGTCCTTCACTAGTTGAGAACCCGGCTGGCCCACCCAGGTGGTCAGCCGAAGCACCTATCATTGAAGATGAACCATCTGGATCCATGCCTGACGAAAGTCAAAAGGTTGATACGACAGTTGACCCGGTTTTTCCTTCAGAGGCTCTATCTTCGAATGATACCATCACAGAGGAGAATAAGGACGACACCGTCCAAATTCTCTTCATCAGCACTAACTCTGATGAACAAGGGGGCAATGCCACCATTCCTTTATCGCAGGAAGGAAGTTCGTCAGAGCGATATCCGACCGTTTATTCAGTCCCACCACCAAGCAACTTGGTTGTGTCCTTTGACTGGAACCAACTAGGCAGACCCCGGTTGCCAGCAAGCATACCATTCAGAATTATTGTTCAAATATACAGAATGGTAATGGCTGGCACTATCATTGATGAGGGGGCATCTGTGAGTATCCTTTCCTCTATTGCTTGGAAAGCGCTTGGTTCGCCAGCGCTTTTACCTGAAATGAGAAATCTATCAGGTTTTGATAAAGGAACCAGTCGACCTTTAGGGATCCTCCCCAATGTGCCCATAACATTGAAAGGGAAGACCGTTCAAATGAACGTGATGGTCGTTCAAGGACCCTTGGATTATAACCTACTCCTTGGACGAGACTATATATATTGCATGAGAGCTATAGTCTCCTCACTCTTTAGAGTAATGTGTTTTCCGCATGAAGGAAGAATGGTCAAGCTCGTAGACCAACTTTCGTTTCCCGAATCACGCATCGAAAATAGTCATGTACCATCCCTAAATGGTCTATTCATGCAAGAAGTGTCTCAGCCCACGGTTCATCCTCCTGATGAGCGCGAGTAATCCGGGAAGATATGACTGGAACCCAGGGGGCATGCGTCCTGGTCTGCTTCGGCAGAGAAACTTTGGGTATAAAGTAGGTTTCCGCGGGAGAATATGACTAGTCTGTACCCCGTCCATAGAGGAAGAGGGGTTATTCTAGAATAAGATTCTTTTGTCAAAGTTACGTAAGTTGACAAGAGTCGTCACTCACCTTTGTCTATTTCGGTAGACCCTGCCGAGGAAGTGTTTTGTTTGAAAGATTAACGAGACAATCTTTGGGTAACCTGAAAGAGGTAAGCCTCTCTCTTTAAAACAATTGTTTTGAAGGAAAAGAAGTAGAGGTAACCTTGAAATCGTACTTTATACCTGGGGGCATGCAAACCTTTTGGAGTGCAAGCGAGGGGCGGCTATTTATTTTTTTAAAATTTTTAGGACCTCTAACCCTTTAAACTCGTAGGACTAGTCGTTTCCGAGCTTGCATAAAGAGAGGATGAGGAGCAAAGCTTAGTGAGATGAAGCTCCATAACAAATAGAATCTTGATGAGACACTCTTATCTTATGACTGGGTAATCGAGCAGTTTTAGCATAAATTTCATGATCGTTAAAAAATAAACGCAAGATCCGAGCAGTTTTAACGCGGACTTCATGCTCGTTAAAAAATAAACATAAGCAATGAGCAAGAGTTTCCTCCAGTGTTTAAGCTCATTTTAAAATAAAAAATGAACCTATCCGGTAAATAACCACCGTGAATGTAGTATCATCAGCCATTAAAGCCTTGGTCGTGTTTGCACCTGTCACCTCCACTTTTCATTTGGCCGATCGTTCACCTCCATATGATTGTTTACCTATTTTGAGGAACAGCTGCGAAGAGTGATTTCACCTAGCCATCCTTGTGACACTGCCGTGATGGGAAAATTCCAACCTGTACCTGGAATCTGCTGCTAACCCTGTTTGTCATTCGTTCCTCAAAAGACGAGTCTTCTTTAAGCTCTTTTCAATTGACTCGTAAAATATGAAAAGATTTCCGAGTCCTTGGCCTTCCAGCTCGTTAAAGGACAGGAAGAGCTATCCCTCCTCTAGATTTTAATCTTTTTGGACCTGAGGGATTATTGCACAAAAAGATCGAGCGCTTGTTTGTTCGGCTCGTTAAAACTATCGAAAACTCATCCCTTCTGTATTGTTTTATACTTTTTCGGACTTGAGGGATTAGATGACGAAAAAGGGATTTTGGAGTTGACTTTATGTGCCTTTTCAGACTCTCTAAAAATGAAAAGGACCGAGTTATCCTTGTCGTTAGACTCGTTAAAATCATTAAATAGCGACAAACTTGTCTTTAGACGAGAACGAGTTTCACTATCGCTAGGCTCGTTAAAACATAGCGATGGGCTTGCCCGAAGGGCGGGTTATAGAACAAGCATATGTTATCCTCCTCAAGCTTGACAAAAATAAAGAGGTACTGGTCAGCAATGACTGGGGAAAAATTGGGAGAAACTAAAGAAAACTTTGATGGTAGCAGGTTGCCCTTGAACATAACACTTTTCCTCCGTACCACAATCGGGTTGGGTTGTTTCATTCACCGGTCACATCACCATGGTCTCGCCATACCATCCATATTTGGGGTAATGCTACCGATCCATCGCATCAGTGTCGCCATATGTTCAAGAGAAGTCGTTCAGAAAGAGTCAATCGGGTCCCATCCACTGCCATACATTATCCTTCATCCATTCATGACCGCCACCCTGAATCATATGTCACAGATCGTTTTCACCTCCATTAAAATCATTAGCTCCGTTCCGTGTCACTGAAGTGGGATTCATTAAGGCCCTCCTATGACGGATTGCTTCTTGTCGACATCAGCTCATTATCCAAGAAGTTGATCTAGGAACAACCCCTTTCAGTACTTTGAAGCTTGCATGCCTCAATGGCAAGTTTCTCATTTCCGGCGACAGGTATACATCAATGACCTTCGACCGAAAGATTTTGCGTGGTGTTCGACGCCAAGTCCTTTATTCACACCACGTGAATTGTACTGCAGTACCTTGAGGGTCATTATCATTATCGGTGATTCCTCTCGCGCTTGTTAACGGTTTACATCATTGACCGGTAATCAAGCGATGTCTTTCCATGTTCGACTTCAGAGCAATTCTCACATGGATCGACTTGTACTTAGAGTGAAGATTGAACGAGTTTGAAGACCCCGGATCTAGTTTCATCCATCTGGGCTGCGATATACATTCAGGAAAGATAAAGACATTGACATGTACATCATTGCATCAGATAATCATCCTACTCAAAGGATGATAATTTCATCAAAATTATCAGTCTATCATCAGACGATTGTCTGTTCTATGTACAAAAAAATGAATTTATAAAGCTGAGCATGGGAATGCCCGCCTCAGCTAGATCATGAAAGCAGTATGAAAAATAATGTATTGTATTGTACTGTATTATAGGTCTCCTCCCAGCATTGGATGAACTTCGGATCCCCCTGATAAAGAATTTCGCCCGATAAACAGCCTCATACTTTAGGGGGCAACTATTATAGACATTTTTGTGCCTTACAGCATTGAGCATGAAATGTCCATAATCTAAGGGATCCAAAGTCCCTAAACATGTTGTTCCTACCCCTAGAGGAACAAGGCTAACAAACCACAACAATTCACAAAGTATCTCCACCTGAAACTGCTCAAAAACAAGTCAATTCAGGATCATGTCAACTGCTCCATTGACCATCTGCGCTGAATGTCAGTGGCTCCACTGTCTACCTGCATTGAATGTCAACTCCAACACTAGCTACCTGCGCTGAGCGAGTTTGGACAAGTGGCAGACTCATTCCTCAAGGTGTCAATGCTCAGAAAGCTTCCAAAATGACACTTGCCTCAGGGAATTCAACTGGTGATGAGTAAGAGGTTCCAAAACTCCAAGTGGAAGCAAGAACCTCCAAGTGGACTCAAGAACTGATAGAGGGAGAGGACACTAGCCAGATCTCAAGCTGACTCATCCTCTCTCCAAACATCTATATATGGATCTCTTCTCCATGAGATCTGGAGGCTGGAATTTTATTATTGCAAAGAATTGCTGTTGGTTTGAGACTGGAATCATTGGGTGCTTAATGCTTTGAAGGGGCTGAAGATAGGAATTCCAATCGCTGGGAAGGAGATGCTGGATTGGAGCCCTCTGGGTTGTATCTCTTCCTGAACCTTGTTATTCATCAATAAAGCTATCTTGGTTTCTCCTATATGCTGATGTATTTTTGATGTATAAATGTATTAGTGTAATTGGTTTATTTCTAATCCTAAACTAGTTATGAATGTGAATATCTGTCTTTGTGTAGTGTTCTTCTCTTGTCTCAAGTAGTTGTTCTCTTGTCGCAAGTAGCTGTTCTCTTGTGATCTTGCAGGAAGTTGTAGCTGGATAAGCAAGAAGGCAAGTAGCTGTGAACACCCAAAGAGAAGGGAGAATGGATCGAGGGACAAACGGAAGACACCGGTAAGTCTATTGATCTCTCTTCTTTCACATTTCATAAAGGAAGAAACCAGTATAGTTGTACTCGTTTGTTGCTAAGGCACTGTCACACCTTAGGTGGATAGGATCGTCCTGCATAGGCATTTTTCCCCACAACATGCACCAGTTGTGGATCCAGACATGGTGATGATATGCGGTGAAGGAGGCTCGGAATCAAATGAGGAATCATATGAACTAGGAGAAGAGTCTATGTGGGGACTCAGAGGGCTATGAAGTCGAACCTGATGCGAAGGGGGGGGGGGGGGGGGTAATATGCCCAAGTGGAAACTGGTGGTGAAGGCCTGATAGTCTCCATGACAAACGCCTTGGTGGTGCAATGGTGATGAGACACACGTGACATGAAAATGGTGAAGGGAGATCAACAATATGCCTTTGTCTCAATGAGGGGAGATAAATTTATTATGTTAAGTCTTGGCTTGGTGGTGTAAACCAAGTAGCCTTTACTTAAGGTGTGCTTGTGTGTGCAAGTGTATTTATTGATTAAGCCCAGATCATGTTTGTAAAAAAAGAAAAAAGCTTGCTGAAAATAATATGAAATTAACGACAAAAAATGAACCAAAAAACAATTAAATAAACCCCACCTAAACTAGGTTTGCAAACACTGTGTTGGTTGTTGGCTAAATCGATGGAAAATACACTAAAAAGGTCAAGAGATCTAAATGCCAGTGTGACTGGGATCAAGTGACACTATGTTGTTGGAAAGTGAAGCACCAACAACAAAAAACCAAAGAGGAAGATCGTTGCAAAAAGATAGGGAGATGGTTGAAACACCTAGGGCAAATGATGGGACCCTAATGCCAAGGACCAAACAAGTTGTAATATGAAACTATAGATTGTGAAAACCTATCTTTATAGATATGAAGCATAAGGGTGCAGATCTAGAAAATATGGCTGAAAGCATTGTACAAACTCAGACTACTCACTCAGCTAAACTCCTCCTATAAAGGTGGAAGCATAGTAGAAGCCCTTGGGGGGGCTAAATTCAAATTCGATGAGTAAATAAGAGTAGATCAAGGCCTAAGAGGGATGAGATAGAGGTCAGACAACTCGATAGACAACTCTCTGCAAAACCTAGAAACAGATTTGAGAAAAAGCCTAAAACCCAGAAATCGCAGGCACTGACCTGTTTTCAGGTGGGATCGCACTTTTTGGGCTAAAAATTGTGATTTCTGTTCCATGGATCCTGGTCGGAAAATATCGGAAAAAACTATCGCCTTTGTCACCACTGGTTCCTATGACCTACGGAAAAGACCAGAAAGCTTACGAAAGTAAGAAATTTAACAGATCCAGGGTTAAAACGCTAGGAAACATTAAGAGACTGAAAAAATAAGAAACCCTAAACTGAAAACCGAAGGTCACCCAAGTTTTTGGATCTGAAGTATAAAACCAGTGGAGTCACCAATTTTGTTGAAGTGTTTTCTTCTCAATGATGTACAAAAAGAACCCACTTAAGATTATGGATGACAAACAATCTCAATAATATAAATGACTACTAAACATTGTAGATCTGCAACAATTGATAGAAACAAAACCTACCAAAATTTTGATCTACGCCACAATCATAGTTAAATAACAAAAATGAATAGCAATAACTCCAATCATCTAATGGAAACCAGATATGCAAAGAATAGATTTTATTATAACACCTGTGAAGGGAACAAATAAATGTTACCAGTCCCCCTCTATGGGATGGGTCCTTGGCTATCCTCAAATGTCTTCAGCTTGTGTAGAGTCTCTCTCCTCTATAATGTGTTAACCCAACAAAATATGGTGTACAACCATGAAAATAATCAGAGTTACAACAATGAGTACAACAATGAAAATAATCAAAAGTGAATAATGGATGGAAAACCATTCTATTTATAACAATATATTGAGTTATCCTCGAATAATGAGCAATAATAAAATATTATTGATCCCATTCTTGGAATAACCACTTGGAATATTTTATTATATTTGGTTAGGAGGGAAAAAATATTTAAACTTTTATTTAGAAATAATAAATAAATAAATGATTTATTTATCATATCAAAGGAATTAGTTAAGGAATAATCAACAAATAAGGATTTATTTAATTATTCCTAAGGGATTTAGTAAAATTTGACAAAGAATAACAATTAATTAACTATTAATTAATTATTTTTAGAGAAAAATAAGATAATTAATGATTTATCTATTTATTTTTCATAATTGGATATGATAATAAATAATAATTGAACAATGATTTAATTAATTATTCCTATAATAAAATCAAATAAATGGTGATTTATTTAATTATTCTTCATGGGTTTAACTATAAATTACTTAACAAAAGGTGGTTTATTAAGTAATTTCTTACAGTGAAAACAATTTTACTATGGTAAAATTGGCTTTACATTGTGTACTTCGATCCATCCAGTAAATTAGGCTAGATGATCAATTTTTTGGTGATAACATTACCTTTCTTCTGAGGCATGTGTAATAAATCTATTGGTTTCTTTCATTAACATATTTATTAATGTTGTGTGAATAGTTGAGATACCTGTGACTTTTATCTAAGAAACCTTAATGAAGCACTCCACACTCTCTACATCTTCTTTTCTTTAATTTCATGCTCTCTTCTGTATATCTAATGCATAGGATTTTTTTAGCTCTATGATTTAAACCTTGAATTTCTTTATGTTCTTCTGTTCATAATACAACACCAATTTTAAAGGTTGTAATCATAGATAATTAGGCTAGTTTAATTTATTCATTATTTTTTCACATTGCATCTATAGGTCTATCGTCACCTACCCCATTTGTCTGATTATTTTTGGATTTATAAGGTCTAATAGAGCTGGAATAATGATCAGACTTGTGTTGTAGTCTAGTGTTAATGTGAAATTTCTTGGAAGGTGTACAAAAAATGTTCCACTTAAGTCATTAGGTGACACGTGACCCTAACAACAATTTGTGGCTACTTACATTTTAGATCTATGATTAAACTTAGAAAACCTGCAACAAAACAGTTTATACAATCCAAAACAACAAACAACAATATAGATATCCATTGCAATAACCCAAATGGAAAGGATTTACAATGAATAAATATTTTATTGATAACACCTAGTGAAGGAGATCTACAAAAAGGGTTTGCAAATCCCCCTCTGTGGGATGGTTCCTTTGATGTCCTTGATGCTTCAATAATCAATTCTCTTTATCAATGTATGACAAAACCCAAAGCAATGTGGATAACTCAAATGGGAGCTCAAGTGAAAAGAGACAATAATGATGACGATAATAATGGTCACGGTGAAGAATGAATGTAAAACCCTCCTATTTATAACAAAGTATTGAGTTATTCTCGAAAATAGAGAATAATAAAATAATATTGACCAAATCAAGATCTAACCGTTAGGAATACTTTATTATATTTTTTGGAGAGGGATAAGATATTTAAAATGGTCTAATATCTTTATTTAGAAATAATAAATAAATAAAATGATTTTAATAATTATTTTAGTTTCACACCATTCTTAATCCCCGCAAAATGATTAATAAATAAAACGATTTATTAATCATTTTGCGAGGATTAAAAATGGTGTGAAACTAAAATAATTATTAAATAGTGATTTAACAGTTATTCCAATAATAGAAATAAAGAATAACAAATAAATAGTGATTTATTTAATTATTCGTAGGGAATTTAGTCAAATGTGACAAGGAATAATTATTTAAACAGTGATTTAATAATTATTACTAGAGAAAATTAAATAAATAATGATTTATTCAATTATTCTCATGGGTTTTTTTATTTTAATAAGAAAACAATTTAATTAAAATGGTTTACCAAATTATTTCCAATGGTGAAAGTGATTCTAATATGGTAAAATTAATCCTACACGGTGTATTTCGATCCAACTAGTTAGAAATGGATAGGTCATCATTTTTTGGTGATAACATTTCCCCACAACATATGAGTGCTAGGAGCAAATCATAATACCGAAATACGTTGTAGGTTACACTTCCACAAGACACTAAAGCAATGCAAGGAAGGGAAAAAAAGGAGGGGGCGAGACCTACTAAACTGATAGCAGTCTCCTTTTGTGTTGGAGTACATTATCTCAAATGAGGTGGGGGAGGCATACCCATTCTCGCCAAGGTAACTGTGTACAAAGAATAATGGTAAGCCCAACATTGTGGGACTTAGCTACAAAGTACATGATACATGATATGCTCACATCTATGGGCCAAAAAATAATAAATGAATCCCGTATACATAATGTTCCTAGAAATACATAACCCAGGAAAAAATGCAACATATGAGTAGATGAGACATAATTCCCCTCAATATGACATTGTGAGGGGAGGTTCCAACCAAAGAAGCCCTGTTGAATAGGAAAGGGCTCTGAAGATCTGAATGGATCATCTGAAGGAGACATGCATGATATGGTCACTACAAGTAGTGGAAACCGAACCCATCACATCTACGGAACTTCATCTAAGGTTGGATCAACATCTGTGGAATTCCGAGCATGTGAGGGACTACTTGAAGGGCCACCCCCTCATGAGGTTTGAAAAATCTTACACACTCTTGAGAATCACTGGGACTCACTGAACCATCAAGCGTATGATTCTTAATCATGCAATAAGGAGATGGTGTCGAGCACATGAAAAACAAACAAGTCAAAGGGAAATGATGATTCCCTTTGCTTGATTTGAGGCACCAAAAAAATATGAAATATGGAACTAAGGTACACCACCCTATGGACCACTCTTCTGGAATAAATGTGCTGAAGTTGACAGAAGAGAGCCTTCCAAAGTTAAGGCAGTAAAGAATCCTTAACAAAGGCACGATATATCATAGTAGAGTGACTGATGGAATGACACCAGGGATGATCATGGAAAGAAAAAATATGAGTTTTGGATTGACAAATTCCCTTGTTAGAGCATGATATGTATGGTTGACTTGGTGGTGACTGAATTGATTCCAGAGGGGATGGTCAATTACTCAGATGGGGGATTTCCAAAGATGAAGCAGTATAGATAGAGTCAAAATATGAATACAATGGGATGGATGTGACACAAATATGAATGGAATACTTTAATTTGTCTCAAGGGGACTTGAAACAGACTTCGTAGATGCAAGGGTGACTCATCTCGGATGCTCTGAACAAGGTGACTCAATGATGTTGCCACAGGGGGAAGGTCGTAAGGGGACCATTAAAACATAAGTAAATGATGGATACTCATATCAAAAATTGACACGTGATTTAACCGGTGCAAAGGTAAGGTGGTACCAGAGTACGGGTGGCTCATATGAAGAAATTCGATTTTAATAGGTGGCAAAGTGAGACCTCATGGAAAAAATGGCTTCCTGGTGAAGTGTAAAATTACCAAAAACAAATAGAGACCCATTATAGAACTCGGTGAGAGATTTCCAACGGTACTGATGGTTCATCGAATAGAGCTACGGTTTGGTCACAATGGGCAACATAAAAACTAGTGTTTTTCCTTTAAAAGGGATTCTTTCCCCCAAATCCAATTCATTTTCGTAGTGAGTTGTTGGAGAATTTGGAGAGGAGGAGAAGGCCCTAAATATTTTTGAGATCATAACAAACAAACTGACCGTCTGAATTTGGATCTGCGACTTTCAGGTAGGTGGCCTTACTCGTCTAAGGATGGCCTTAATGCTTCTAAGAAGGATGGTTCCTAGTGAAGAATTAAGGAAAGAAGAAGGAATATAGGAATGAACTACTAAGAAAGGTATAGGATAATCTCGGCCCACCAAGTCAAACATGGGGACAAGATGGCAAATGTGACATCACAGATAGTAGAATATTTGAAGATATGGTATGAAACATCTATCATATGCGATGTAGGACAAAATATCCAGGGAATGAAAGGATAATCGACCATACCTATATCATTGGGGTCTAGGCCAAGACTTGTGTTGATTAAGTGAGAAAGGAGGCCAGGGGTCATCATGCCTCGAAGCATGATATACTTACCCCCAACATATGTGGTGGATGGGACTGATCGTGTATGCAAAATATAGGAGTGATTCCCTCATCGAGAGGCATTTGTGGAGCACCATGGTGTTCCAAGTTCTCAAATAAAGGATTCGAGCATTTGGTATGAGTGGCATGAGATCCTATAGAGGATCATGAGAAGATGTAGGGGCATATACGACCCCTAGTTTTGTATGGATAGATACAACATGCGATGGGCATACCGGATGTATTTAGAGTAGTGGACTCCAAACATATTTTGATGATGTGGTTCACCATTTGTTTATGTTATGGATGTCTTCTTATGGGAAGAACTAGTGGATGCAGTAGGAGAAAGGAAATGCTTGATTCCCAATATTGGTTGGCACTGCATACAAGAGTCAAATGGACTAAATTTTTGGGTTTGCATACATGGTGTCACTATACCAAAGAGTGGATTCGAATATAACGAATTGATGCTCACATACAAAACACAGTGGTTGACCAACAACAATGTATAAGGGACTTGGTTGTTGATGTAATATGGAGGAATGGTAAAGTGGATCATCCCTTGAATGATATGAAGTGATATGGGACTCTAGAGATTCTTATAAATGGGGAATAATAATGGTACTCAAGTCAACACTACTAGATGCACTAAGAGGCTTTTGGAGAATTGCTTCTCCTGGACTCTCAAATGTGGATGCCCCCTTACCCAAACATTGGGTGTCAATGTAACGGCCACACGGGGATGTGGATCGAATTGATGGGTTTGAAGTAAAGGGTTATTGAACCAATCAATCTCACCATGGATGAGGTCTTTTGATTCAACAACATATTGGTCATGGGTTTGCTGCGGAAGGAAGTACGCACGATGGTGCATATCGTCCCAAGGATAATCAGGGGTGGTCATGGCTTCCGTGATGTATTCATCATAATGGAAGATGGGGGAATGCAAGGAAGAGAGACCACATGATGAAGAAGATCTACCTAAAGCATCTTCATGAGAGACAAGGTTCACATATGCATCGTCAAGGTGTGGAGTCATATGACTAGTAGATGGGGGATATACTAATGTTGAGACCGGAGTGTCCATCGAAGAAGGTTCAACAAAATCACAATAGGAGACATCAAGGGAGTTCTAATGTATCTATCTCATGAATGATGACATGTAGATAATGGTAGTGGTACTATCCATCATCTCCACATGAGCGGGAGGGATCACAATGGGTGGTTGAGAGACCTCCTATTCTAGTGTATGAGTTGGACCAAAATCCACAAGTAGAGGAGAGGTGGAATCCCTACGAGAAACCCCTAATTCGCAAAGCACTTGAAGTGGATCATCAAAATCTTCGAGATGGGGAGAATGATGAGAATAATGGCCATGATTATCAAAAAAATCATAAGGGTGATTTATGAGTAATGATATGTTCTTCGTAGCTGACTTAGGTAGGGTGATATGGACCTCATGAATGTTAGAATCATGGAAGGTATCAAAGACCACATTCTTGATATGAGGGAGCTCAGGACAATTATTGGTGACATGAACAACTATTATAGATCTAAACTACCAATATAAGATAATAAGAATATACCCAAAAAATAACAAGATCTGAATATAGAAATGCTTCACTCTATTAATCAAACCCTTAAGGTAGGGCAACACCATACATTCACTCCTTAAGGAAGGAGAACACTCCACAAGCCATATGCCTGTTCAAACAATATTCCTTAACATCTCTCAATGGGGAGTCTCTAGCCTCTATATAGGCTTCATACATACAAAACAATGGGTCATTACCATGGTTCCCTCAATACCATATATCTAATACCATGGGCTTATTACATTATTGCTAACTACTTGTGGTCCCTAACATGATACGGGTTAACCACCTTATTTATTACTATGGCCAATCCCATTATTACATTATTCCCTTAGGTACCTCCCTCTGTACCCCATATTATCTCCCCTAGGTATACTACATTCCACCCCCCTTAACATGTTTCGTCCTCAAAACATAGGAAGAACACAAATAATAAGATCTACTCAAAAGAGTAGTCCATTGGTATCATGCACATGCATCTAGCCATCCCAGAGAAAGGTGAACCCTCGATCTCGCTGGTGCCTCGCTCGCTTGAGATGGAAGTTGACCTTGGCGGCTCTTATGTGTTGATGTGTAGCAGGTGGATCGTTGCCCCTCTCTATATCCCATGCAGGGGTTGTTGTCCTTGTGGCTCATTCGCCATCTTGTTGGTTGTTTTCTTGCGGGGTGATGTGGGTGGTGATATGCTAAAGTTTTACCAACAGTGTATCTTTCTTTAATTCACCACCTAATGAAGCCTGATTGGTATCTAGTACACGGTTTGGTGCCTGTTGTTGTTTCTTATCTTCCAATATTACTTCAACCACTGAGTCCTCATCTGATGTATTAGTACCTGTAACCTTTTCTACTTCCGCCTCCTTGGACACTACCTGTTTTTCTGGTACCTGGTTTGATGTTTGTGTTTGATTGTCGACCATGAAAGGTTCATCATCTGATGTGTCAGTCCCTGGAACATATTCTGCTTCAGCTTCCTTGAACTCTACCTGTTTATCGATGGAAATATCCTGTAATGTAATTTTCTTCTTTTTATACCAGAGTTTCAGGAATTTCTTCTGCACGTTAATATTGATAGTACCCACTGATTCCATCCAAGGGTACCCCAAAACAACATTCACATTAGCCATATCTGAAGCATAAAAATGAGAATTAAATACATACTTGTCCATAGAAATCTTCAAATCTTTATAAACTTGCACCTCCTCATTATCAACCTGTGTGTTTTCAATGTGTTTTGCTGGAGCTTGCAATTTTTTTTCCAAATTAATATTGATAAAATTATGCTTACAACTAGGATTTATAGACACAACAATCTTCTACTTCTGAATGAATCCATGAACCTACAATAAGGATATACCAATAGAAAATAACCCCTTACATGTCTCATTTTCCTGTTTTCTAGCATGAGACCATTTGTCTAAAAGGACTCTTTCAAATTCTTCATCTGAAAGTTTGGACAACTGCTTGTTGGCAAGTGAATTCCACCATATGTAGCCTCTTCTTTCATACTAAGATATAGAAAAATTTTCCAATTTTTTGTCCATATTTCTATGAATTCTTCAATAGTATGGCCATTATCTTTCGTGTAAAAATAAGAACCTTGCTAGAAGCCATGAAGAGGGTTTTGAAAAAAAAAATCACTTAGTGAAAATTTGAAATGGCCACAATTTAGTCAATATTTCTTAGAATACCTATTATGACCTATTTTTTGAAATGGAAAAACCATTCTGCATCCTCCCATGTGTTAGAAATCCCAATCTGGGCACTGGAATTTCCTATTCGTGCTGCACTTGTCCCACCGTCACAAAAAAAATCTTAAAAAAGAGCTGATTTTAAATCAGCGATATCTCCCTCATCCGATCTCCGATTTGACTGATTTTTTTTTTTTGAACTTGGGTATTTTTTCACAAAAAATCTAGATCTACAATTATATTATGCATATTTTGCACTATAACGTACAGATCTACTCCGCAAACTCGCTGCCCCGAAAAATGTTTGCAACCCAAATGATTTTTAAATCAGCAATATCTCCCTCATCCGGACTCCGATCCGACCGATTTTTTTCAAATTGGGTATTTTTTTCGCCAAAAACTCAGATATGTAATTAGATTCTATAGATTTTGCACCAAAATGTATAGATCTGATCTGCAAACTTGCCGCCCTAAAAAATGTCTGCAACACAACTGATTTTTTAAATCAGCGATATCTCCCTTATCCGAACTCCGATTCGGCTGATTTTTTTTTCAAATTGGGTATTTTTTCACCAAAAACCCAGATATGCAACTATATTCTATATATTTTATACCAAAATATACAGATCTTATATGCAAACTCGCCGCCCCAAAAAATTCCTACAAAAAATAAAAAAAAATTCCAATTTACCCAAGAAAGTGCTCTGATACCACTTGTTATAGATCTAATATGCCAATATATGATAATAGGAATATACCCAAAAAATAACAAGATATGAATATAGAAATTATTCACTTTATTAATGAAACCCTTAAGGTAGGGTAACACCATACATTCACTCCTTAAGGAAGGAGAACACTCCACAAGCCATATGTCTATTCATACACTATTCCTTGACATCTCTCAATGGAGACTCTCTAGCCTCTATACAGGCTTCATACATACAATACCATGGGTCATTAACATGGTTCCTTCAATACCGTCTATCTAATACCATGGGCTTATTACATTATTGCTAACTACTTGTGGTCCCTTACATGATATGGGTTAACCACCTTATTTATTACTATGGCTCATCCCATTATTACATTATTCCCTTGGGCACCTCCCTCTATACCCCATATTATCCCCCCTAGGTATACTACAACAACAACATCACTTTAAAGAACATGGAAGAATAGGCTTTGGTGGCTTAGAAGGAGCTGGAGTTGTTGGGGGTTCCTTGTCTTTGGTTCCCCTTTTTCTGGGATTTCCCCCCCTCACCAAATGCTTTCGCAACAGGAGTAGTTTCCTAATGAGGTTGTTGTGGAACAAAAGCAAAGATAGGTATAGGAACTGTTATCACTCAGATTTTCCTAGAACTTGTTGGGAAGAGGAAAGGGGCCCGAGGTAACCACAAACCAACTTTTAAGTACAGAATCTAGCCAATCTGTACTCAATGAGGGCTCTCTCTTTATGATTTAGCTTGGTTTTGAAAGATATTAGGCTAGTTGTGAAGTTTAGGAGTTTTGTTTGAGTTTGGGTGGTGAGATTCAGTAGCAGAGGGGTAGGACTGAGTAGTTCAGGCCATTGGGCTAATGGAGTCAAAGAAGATGGCTTAACTCGATTTGGTTTCTTAATAAAGGATGGTTTCACAAGGCAAGATGGTCAAACAGGGAACAAATAACAACTTGGAATAGATGGAATGGGCTCAAAATGGGTGAAGGGAAGTTAAGAATCCTTAAACCTATTTAAAGAGGGAACTTGAATGATTACTACTAAAGAGAAGTTAAGTATTCTTTAATAAATAATCAAAATGAATGAATTAGAAAATAGGGGCAATTAAGATTTCACTGTTTATCCTAATTCAGAAGAAAACATGGAGAATAATAATGATTGAAAACAGAGTGCAATCAAGCATATTCTGAATTACTCTTTTTCGTTTATCATTCAGATGTGAAACATAGATGATATAATAAACAAGAAAAACTTTAAAACATAAGTATAGAGGACTTATTGATATGGTGTTTGATTCAAGAAATCTGTGAAAAGTCCTTTGCTTCAATTCTTTATCCAGCAAGCCATACAAAAGTTGGTCCAATCAACACTTTATTCCAAAATAATCAATATTACAGCAATGTCTAAGAATCCACCCTCAATACTCCAATTGAGGGGTATTTATACAAAACTTTTTACAATGAAATATCTCATAACAAAGTGAGATATAAAATGGGGTGACTAATCATATCCCTCAAGAAAATAGGGCTAGACGACCTCGTAGATAACAGATAAGGCAACTGAATGGTTTGCTGTCCCTATTTTTTAGAATGTGCTGGAGTTAGGCCCTATGATTTGGCCTCTTGATGTCCTTGGTGTAATTATGTGCTGGCTGCTCTGTTTTCACCTTCCTACTGATACACTTTACCTACATCTGATACTATTTATCTGTTGATCTCTTTTCATCCTCTTTATCTTCATTGAATGTAGTAAAAATTAAAATTTACCTTTTACCTAGAATAAATTACAAAATTTCAAGCATTTCTTCCCACCATTTTGGCTATGGTATTCTAGTTTTCTGAAGCTTTCTAAGGGTTTCATTTGTTTCTGTATCCCTGAAAAATGTAGGCTAAATTGGGAACAAGTTTTTTAGTTCATGATCGACATAGCATAAGTTCTCTAGGTTGTCGTAGAGCACCCTGCCTGTAAGCAATGATTTATCCCTGATGTACTTGTTGATGAACTTGCTTGGTTGCCTGCATAATTATTCAATTTCTCCACATAATATTTATGCCTCATTAACCTTCCATTAATCACTAAAGGACTGGGTAGCCCTTTATTCTCAAAAATATCAAACTTTTCCATAAAAGCATTAATCTTTGCCCACATGTCATGACATCTTCTTTCTAAATTTTGCATTAAAGTTTTCTTAGTTAATACCCTTTTGATTTCCAAAATGGTTTCTGTCTTGTCATTAATGCCTAACTCTTCCAGCTATTCTTTATTTCTAGTATTCAAAAAATGTATAAGCCTGTTGGCTTCCTCGTGCATTTTTCCTAATTTTGCCTTTGTTCTTTGGATTTCTTCTTGGGCTGCCTTTACAAGATCAATCTGCTCAAAAATTACTTGGATAGATGGCCAAACATCATTTATGGATTGAGTGATGTTGGCCCAAAGAATTCTCTTGATTTCTGTTAAAGGCTTGTCAAATGTAAGATCTCTCTCCAATGATTTTACTTTGTTTTCTAATACTTTAATCTCTCTTGTCTTTTCTGCAACATTTATCTTTGAGAGATCATAGCTTTGTTCCATTTTGGCATATTTCTCCTTTAGCTTATTTATTTCTAAAACTTGTAGTTTCAAGTCATCCATTGATTTTATTAGATTTTCTTTGCTCAAATTAGCAGTACTGCCCTGTGCTACTCCTGCTATTCCTGGTGTTGTTGTACCTGTAAGTACCTCTACTGTGACTGCTGGAATATTTGGTACTGGAATATTTTGAATTACTCTTTTTCGTTTATTATTCAGATATGAAACATAGATGATATAATAAACAAGGAAAAATTTAAAACATAAGGTATAGAGGACTTATTGATCCAGTGTTTGATTCAAGAAATCTGTGAAAAGTCCTTTGCTTCAATTCTTTATCCAGCAAGCCATACAAAAGTTGGTCCAATCAGCACTTTATTCCAAAATAATCAATATTACAGCAATGTCTAAGAATCCACCCTCAATACTCCAATTGAGGGGGTATTTATACAAAACTTTTTACAATGAAATATCTCATAACAAAGTGAGATATAAACTGCGGTGACTGATTATATCCTTCAAGAAAATAGGGCTAGAAGACCTCGTAGATGACAGATAAGGCAACTGAATGGTTTGTTGTCCCTATTTTTGAGAATGTGCTAGAGTTAGGCCCTATGATTTGGCCTCTTGCTGTCCTTGGTGTAATTATGTGTTGGCTGCTCTGTTTTGACCTTTCTACTGATACACTTTGCCTGCATTTGATACTCTTTATCTGTTGATCTCTTTTCATCCTCTTTACCTTCATTGACTGTAGTAAAAATCAAAATTTACCTTTTACCTAGAATAAATTACAAAATTTCAAGCATTTCTTCCCACCATTTTGGTTGTGGTATTCTGGTTTTCTGAAGCTTTCTGAGGGTTTCATTTGTTTCTGTATATCTGAAAAATGTAGGCTGAATTGGGAACAAGTGTTTTAGTTCATGCTCGACATAGAATAAGTTCTCTAGGTTGTCATAGAGCACCCTGCCTGTAGGCAATGCTTTTATCCCTGATGCACTTGTTGATGAACCTGCTTGGTTGCCTGCATAATTATTCAATTTCTCCACATAATCTTTATGCCTCATTAACCTGTCATTAATCACTAAAGGACTGGGTAGCCATTTATTCTGCAAAATATCAAACTTTTCCATAAAAGCATTAATCTATGCCCGCATGTCATGACATCTTCTTTCTAAATTCTGCATTAAATTTTTCTTGGTTAATACCCTTTTGATTTCCAAAATGGTTTCTGTCCTGTCATTAATGCCTAACTCTTCTAGCTGTTCTTTATTTCTAGTATTAAAAAATGTATAAGCCTGTTGGCTTCCTCAGGCATTTTCCTAATTCTACCTTTGTTCTTTGGATTTCTTCTTGCGCTGCCTTCACAAGATCAATCTGCTCAAAAATTACTTGGATAGATGGCCAAACATCATTTATGGATTGAGTGATGTTGGCCCAAAGAATTCTCTTGATTTCTGTTAGAGGCTTGTCAAATGTAAGATCTCTCTCCAATGATTTTACTTTGTTTTCTAATACTTTAATCTCTCTTGTCTTTTCTGCAACATTTATCTTTGAGAGATCATAGCTTTGTTCCATTTTGGCATATTGCACTTGTTAGAGTCGGTCTAGTGAGTCCTCCGTCAGAGATCAAAAATCTTTATGCATTTCATTTTTAGGAGTCCCGCTCCATTCACTCAGCTGCATTCCGCTAGGGGCATGCCATAATCTGACGAAAAAGGTAATTTCTAGTCATTCTCCCCCCATGTCTGGCTCCTGCTAGCTTAGGTCTTTTGTCAATGATCACCAAATTCGATGAGAGTCAAGGTCTAGTCCTTTAATGGACAAAAGTCATTTTCGATCATTAGGTCTAGGGATTAATCAATTTGGTCTTTAAATATGTCTAGTAAAGCCATGCAGGCCAGAGTAAGGCCCTTGCAAAGTAATGATTCAGAGAGTTTCATCGTCATATTGATAGACTTCGACTGTTCTTCAAAACTCTGTTTTGAAGAAAAGTCAAACAGTGTCATTGGTGATAAAATTTTCAAAAATAAGTCGTCAGTTGATTTCTTCAGATGCAGACATGGTTTCCATGGCCAAATGTCCTGTCATGCAAACCCTGCAAAAAGTGCCGAAAATTTCATCATTTGAGCTAAAATTTCAAAGGGAAAGTGAAAATCAGTGTTGCTGTAAGTCAGTGAAAAAGTCTCAAAACATAACATTAGAAAATGGGTCTATGAAGAAGCAAAAATCTAACCCATGACTTCCAAGTCTTTATATACAAGTTTCCACCAAAATCAAAGTCATGGTGCAAATCAAGTGCATAGGGAAACATTGCAGAGTGTTTGAGTGTGCATCGTGCGTCTTTGAAGCAAGGTTGGAGGCAGATTTCAGGGTGCGGCGCATATGCACAGGGGCGCGACACACACAGAGGGCGCGGCGCACACAGAGCCACCCCTCAGTGTATTTCTTCAAAGGGCGCGGCGCACACCCAGGGCCCGATGCACACCCACAGAGGGCCGAAACCGTGCCAAATTTCCTCAAATTTCTTGTGAAGCCCATCAAATTGAAAGGTAGGCTCTATAACATGACTTGTTCATCAAAGTTTATAAATGATATGGTGGTTTATGGCTATGTTTGAATGCAACAAAACTCATAAAATCAACCACAAGAAAACACCAAAGGCCATTATTGCTAGGGTTGCATAATTGTGGTATTGAGGCCAAGGTTCCATTTTCACCCACCATTTTTCCCTCACCTACCATTTTTCCCTATCCTCCCTTTCTCATTTTTCCTATTATCCCTACCCTAAAACACTACCAAACCCTATTCTCTTTCCCCTCCTCTTATTTGTCAACATAACACCCCAAAAACCTACCCTATCAAATACCCAAACCCCCTACATATCCCTAAACAAACTTCTCCCCATAACCCCTATTCCCATCACATTACTCCCCTCCTAATACTCCCTTTGTTTCATTGTTCCCCTTCGGTGGCAGATATCACAAAAGCACCCATCTTCACACCATCATCAAAGGGCAACCTAAATACAGTACACACAGCAGTCATGGCATCACAGCATTCATCAGAGTATGAGACGGAGACACAAAGTGACTCATCCTCGGAAGAACAGGCTCCCAGGAGACATCACAAGAGTGGCAAACATGTTAGGAATGAGCCAACCACCCTCACAGAATTACAGGCATGCCCTCTTGCTATGTCATGTTTCCAGCATCTATCATGTTTTCAGTTTTGTCAAAGAGTGTCTAATGTTTGAGTTCATCATGAGTTGGCCCGTATTTTTGTGCTTCACCTACATGGAGATCACTCTATCTTGGCCAGGGTCACCTTCACACTGACACCCGAAATTGTCTCATTAGCAACCGGTATACCGAATGTTGGAGAACCATGGCACAAGAAATAGAAAGTGGATCGGCAGCATTATGAGCCTTACATTAAGGCTAGTTGCTTGAGGCACCTCACAAGAGTCTTTCCATTCAGATATTTGGAAGATGAATATGCTCCACTCATGAAGTTGATCATGAAGTACTTCAGTTGTGAGGGCAGGTTCTCTCGTCTATATTCCTATCACATCAAGTTGCTCATGCACTTTACCAGGGTACGGATGATGAACATCCCATTTTTCGTTTGCAGGAACATATAGAGGATGAACACCTTCATGCAGCACAAGACCCCTCAACAGCAACTTAACAGTGTTTATCACTTTGCTCTTATTAGGATTTTGGTGGATCATCAGCTAGGATTGTAGGGAATTGCTTGGGATGACTTCATCTCCTGTGACTTCTTTAACACTTCACAGGTATTATCAGAGGTTAATTAAGAGGGTGAACCTTCTCGTCGGTATGAGCGCCATGAGACCACTACTATGCCAGTATTCATCACCTATCACAAAGGCAGTAGGAATTTGTTTGCAGCAGCAAAGTGAGTGTTATCTCCACCCGGGGTGGAAGGGGCCTTGCTTCCAACATCAGCACTACAGGTACAGGATAGAGGTAAGGAGCCAATGCATGATGAGGGGCCTTGAGGTGAGCCATCAGGTCAACGAGAGACCGAATTCGTTCTCCTTCATGATGATGATACAGATACAAAACCGACCAATGCACAGCTCAAAGAGATCATCCAGGAGCAGCAATCAGAGATCAAAGACTTGTCCCTTGACTTGGAGAGGGCTAAGTGGAACATGAAATATCTAGAGTAGAGGAACAAATAGTTGGAGGATCAGCAAACGGTCATGGTGCTACAAAACATTCGTGAGCATCGCCAAGCTGCACAAAGGAGAAGAGTTGAGCTCATGTCATTGGAGAAAGAGATTAATGAGGATCGGGAGGCCAATCTCGAGAAAGTTAACATGCACTTGGAGAGGCTACTCGACAAGTCCGACAAGGACCATGCATTGCTGAGACACATGGCTTTCCACTACATGTCGCGAAACAAAGTATGCAAGGCCCGAATCAGGAATTTGAAGGTGAAATTGAGGAAGGAAATCAAGAAGAAAAAGAGGCAAAGGGAGCTCGATCGACTTCAGATATTGGCCAAAGCCTCTTTGGCCCAGCATAGCACTTCATAGATAAACTCCAGCCCAAATTTCAAGAAATTTGGGACAATTTTGGTCACATGACAAATTTTTGGGCACAACACAGGTTTTTTCTCCTTGTGCGTCGCGCCACTGGCGCGGCACTTAGGATTGGGAGCTCCAAATCACAAATGGTTTACATTTTTGGATTTAGCATGAAAAATCACGACTACTGGTGCTTGGAAAAGAAATTTGGGCATGATTTGAGTCTCCAGGAGGTCAAAAACACTCAAAAAATGACCTCTCTGCCCCTATTTTGACACACAGGAAGCAGTCTTGGGCGAATGAAGATTTGGAGGGGAAAATGAGCACCAAATTCAGAAATTCCACTTGGGTTGGAAAGTAGACAGGTCAAGCTTTCCAACAAGCACACTTGGGCATAATTTGGACTCCTTCAGGTACCTCAAAGCAGACTCCAAAATTGCACAGCGCATATAAAATTTGGCGTAGTGCATATAGGAAAAAAGGCCAATTTCACCACCGTTTCGCGAAATTTCGATTCGCGACTTTTTACAAGTGGGCCCTCTCATCTACACTTCACTTTTTCAGAACCTAAGGTGGAATTTAAAGTATTTTCACTCCATATTGGCTTCTATCCAAGTGGCAAAGGAAGGCAAACAGTCGCCCAAGCCATTTGTCATGTTTGTAACGCTGCACCTGTAGCTAATGGTTGGCTTTCCACCTCCATTTTGTAATGATTCGAGTAACGCCCCAACCCTTGGGTGTTCTATATCTTCATGGCACATTATATATATTGTATGCAAACCATTTGCAAACGGTTGGTTGGCTTGTAATTTCTGGGAGATTGTGGGAGAGAAACTCAGTTCTTCATTGTATATTTTAACAGAGGATTAATGAAGGGCAGTGGCTCTGTTTCATGAGATTCATGTAGTTGTGAGTGTAGAAAATGTGTCTCCTATGTTTCATATGCATTTCTTAATGTTTCACAGTTCATTTCATATTCATTACCAGTGAGATTTTCTAAGTTAGATAAGGTAGAATTCATTTTTATTGCTCTGCCTGTGGGAAAATTTCATGTTCAGTGTTCTTCTTCTGTTGAAAAGGATTCATGTACTTACGCCATTTTCACCCTCCTAAGAAATTCCTCCATTCCACGTTATTTCAAACTAAATTGCTAGACTTTCCACCCATCTTGCCTCACGAAGTAATCTGTGCCTTTGCATTAAATTTTCTGTTCATTGCTGTCCGTTGGTCCCATACCATCCCAGAAACTCAGTCATTCATAAAAAATTGCTTCTTGTATCCATATTTACTTACTAGCCTAAGAGCAAGCTATTAGTCATCTCAGACCATTCCGTTTACTTATTCGTTGAGCGTGACTTGGAGAGATCCCTCTCCTGTTTTGGTAGGGCTAGCTACCAGACTGAGCGTGGTTTGTGGTTACCCTGAATTTCGCCTTCCTTCAGCCTAAGGCAGATTTAGGTGCTAACATAGTGGTGACTCCACTGGGGATGAAATTAATCCCCCTACATCTTGATAATTCTAAGCTTCCGGATGATAAGTTTAGGATTTGATAGGCTGAGTAAGTTGTTCATGTCCTTCTAATTTTTTCGAAAATAGCACGTTGGCTTCAAGACGATATACCAGAGCCAATCCAGATCCGGATCCTCCTCATATTTACGAAAGCCCCAACTTGATTCCAAGACTCCTTCGTCAAGAGAGCACTATAACTCCTGTCTTCAAATCCCATTCATGTCCTGACATTTTTTAGTATCTTGAAGAGCTTGAGTTTGATGAGCAGTTTGAAATATCATTGTTCGAGAGCAAATCCGAAAGAGTTGTTGACTATACTGTCCCCAATCCACAATTTCTTGTAGACTTGGAGATGGAAAGGGCTAACCAGTCAATTGATAATTACATTATAGCTCAGCTTCAAACTCCAATTTCTAGCACCTTACAAACTGTGCACACTCCTCCAACACTTCCAAGGCCAAATCCACCAAGAGTGATGGCTGCCCGTTTTGCACCCCTGGTTCTGCCTCAAGTTCTAGATGATATGCCCGCAGATTATCAAAGCAAAATCCCATTTTTTGATGGCACTCCTAACAACATTACTGCTCAGCAACATCTGGACAGAATGGCAGATTTATATGAACTTCATGAGATCGATGCAAAGAATGTGGCAATGAGACTCTTTGTACAGACATTTGCAGGTGATGTGAGGAAATGGTTCAGAGGTTTTCTGGTGGCAAGTATCACTACCTTGGCCGACCTACAAAGATAATTTTTAAACCGATGGGAAGTGAAAAAGAATCCTCTTCAAATCCTGGCTGAATATGAGAAAATCAAACAAAACGCTGGTGAGTTGGTCCAATACTATTGCGTTATATTCAATTCAGTTTATAACGAAATTCCAGATCATCTAAGGCCACCTGTGGGACTAGCCATGGTGAAGTTCCCGGATGGTTTTGATGCTGACATGGCTTATCAATTAAGAGAGAGAGAACCGGCCACAATGGAAGACATGCAGAAGATAGCGGTCAACGTTGAAGCAAATCTGTTGTCCAAAATAGCTAGAGCGAAAGCAGAAAAGAAGGTCACAGTCAAGGAAGAGTCTTCCTCAATGGATCAATTACTAAAGAAGGTAGAGCAGATGCTTGAAAGGGTGAAACTTCACAAACCGGAGCCAGAAGTTAGAAATCCTAAATTTCGTGGTCAGCAGCAACCACAATATAGAATAAGACAGAGAGATCAGTGAGCCCAAGAGTAGACAGCACAACATCCAGTACAAACACCTTTGCAGCAAAATTTTGTGCATGGACCGGAGTCAGATGAGGACGGGAATATAATAGGTGAAGAAAACCACCTCTTTACTCCTGATGATTTGCCTATTTATCTCACTGAGGATGAGGATCATGCAGAAAGTTCGGCTGTACACAAAGATGTAGATTTCATTCTAGCAAACGACACCGTCTTGGAGGAAGAATCAGATGAGTACCAAAGAGGCTACATGAATGCTCTTTCCACCCAGCAGCAGCGATATTCACTTAGAGACAGAGATGTGCCAGTCAAACCAATTCAGAAAAGGAAGGATGTTGAGGCATCAAAGAATGATTCATCAGTTACACAAAGGAAAGGAAAGGACGTGTTTGGTCTAGAGAACAACAAATCACCATCAGCAGAACAATCACATTAGCAAGTTGCCTCAAAAGAAAAGGAAAAGAAAGAAATCCCAGTCAAAGAGGTAGAAAAGATTCCCGCTTTTAATTTACAGAATGAGATTTCTAAATTAAAGGTATCCATCCCCTTGGCTGAAATAATGAGGAACAACAGTTATAGAGGGCAAGTATCTAAAATGTTGAATTTGGACCCAATGTCCGACATGGTGAATGTTGAAGATGATCAACCTGAAATGATTTTTGGGCTAGCATCGAATGGTGAGTCTCCTGATAGTGATGTACCACCTTTTTATATCAGTTTAAGGTTGCATGATTTTGTGTTACATAATGCCATGTTCAATTCTGGAGCTTCTCACAATCTCATGCCCAAGGCGATCATGGATAAGCTTGGTCTGGACATCACCCGGAAATACCATGATCTTTATTTGTTTGATTCCAGCAGAGTAAGATGTATAGGACTCATCAAAGACTTGGTTGGGCGTCTGGATCAGCTCCCAATGAAGAATGTTTTGATGGATGTTGTTGTAGCAGATATTCCTCCCAGGTTTGGCATGCTTCTTTCCAGGTCTTGGGTAGCGAAATTGAAAGGGACACTACAGCTATATTTCTCCTATGCAACAATTCCAGTGTTTGGACAAATGAAGAAATTGTATCGGGAACAAAAAATGAAATACATGATCACAAGAAAGGAGAAACCAATAAATCATCCAATTAACTATGTATATACAAATTTAGAGTCTTTTATTTTGTATTCAGATAGTTTCAATGATATAGATAGTCAGTTAGTTGAAGCAGATGATATTCCGGAAATAACAGAAAATTTCAGAGAAATTTTAAAGAAAGAAGGACAAGAACAGCAGAACACTGTTGGGCAATCAGCTGAAAGTAATGGACAGCAAGTAGACAAGGCACAAAAAAAATATTTCCAGCACTTGCAAGAGGAGGAATAAGGTTTATGGACCATGGATTTTGATGGAGCAGTGGTAAATGATGGCGCTGGAATGTGAATTTGGGTACGCAGTCCTTTCTCTGCCCCGAACAAAGTGCCTAGTAACATGCGGGTATGTTCTTACAAATTGGCTTTTGATTGTTCAAACAATGAAGCTGAGTATGAAGCTCTGATTGCTGGCCTAAAGATTCTAAGAAAGCTAAATTCTAAGAGGATTTCAGTATATGGCGACTCCTAATTGGTAATTAAGTAGGTCAGAGGCGAGTATCAAGCAAAGCATCCTAGGATGCGGGCTTACTTTAATGCAGTTCTAGACATTCTAAAATTATTTTCAGAATACACCTTGACATGTGTGCCTCATATACAAAATAGTATTGTTGACGCTCTTGCCAAGGCAGGAAGTAGTTTGAAGATCCCAATGAACTCTAGCAATAAATTTGATATCCATGTCAAGCATCATCCAACCGTTCCAGACAATCAGAGATATTGGCAAGTGTTCCAAGATGATGAGGAGATTGATGATTTTCTGCAAAACAAAGGCAAGTTCAAAGAGACCTCAATTGATGTAGAAAATGACGATGGTAAAGGTAATGGTACAGATGAGGTGCAAATCAATGAAATGGACGTATTGCAGCTGAATAATAATGTTATTCCTAAAGGCTTGATACCTTTAGAAGAACTTTTTGATCAAGATGATGTAGCTCGCAAGCCAACCTTACAGCCAACAGAGAAGGGTGTAGAAGAGGTCAACATCGGAACAGCTGCTAATCCTAAGTTGGTAAAATTGTCCAAAGCATTGCAGCCAAATATCAAGGACAAATACATCAGTTTGCTGGCTTCATTTGCAGATGTGTTTTCTTGGGACTATTCTGACTTAAAGACATATGATACCAATATAATTCAGCACACTATACCCATCAAGCCCAATCAAAAACCATTCAGACAGAAGTTGAGAAGGCTAAATCCAAAGTTGCTGCCATCTATTGAAAAGGAGATAAACAGGTTATACAAATCAGGGATCATTGTTCCCATCAGATTTTAATATTAGATCTCTAATTTGGTGCCCGTGCGAAAGAAGATAGGTGAGATTCGCTTATGCATTGATTTTAGAAATCTCAATAAAGTTTCGTTGAAAGATAATTATACACTCCCCAAAATGGACCATATACTTCAGCGAGTAGTGGGAGCATCTCGTATGTCACTACTTGATGGTTATTCCGGATATAAACAAGTTTCTGTCCATGAAGATGACCGAGACAAGATAGTGTTCACCACTCCATGGGGAACCTTTCATTACGCTAAAATTCCTTTCGGTTCAAAGAATGCGGGTGCCACATTTCAGTGTGCAATGGACTTGGCTTTTGCAAATGAGAAGGATGTATTTTTGGTGGTGTACCTGGACGATTTGATGGTGTTTTCCAAATCTGATGAAGAGCACATGTACCATCTAAAAACTGTCTTTCAAAAGTGCAGAAAATATGGCTTGTCGCTGAATCCGAAAAAGAGCTTGTTTGCCATGGATGAAGGCAAACTACTCGGACACATTATCTGAAAATATGGCATTCGTATTGACCCAGCTCGTATGCAAGCAATTCAGCAAATCGATCTGCCCCGGAATAAGAAAGAGATACAATATTTCAATGGTAAAATGAATTTTCTACGCCGCTTTGTACCCAATCTTGCTGAGCACCTAAGAGAGATGACAAACATGCTTAAGAAGGACAGCCAAGTGAAGTGGACGGAGGAGCCTGTAAAATCTTTCAATTTAGTCAAATTGGCTCTTTCTTCAGCTCCCGTTCTAGTCATCCCGTACTACACTCAGGATTTTATATTGTTTTCATTTGCTTCGGAGCACACTATGGCAGCTGTGTTATTGCAGAAAAGAGATGATCATGAAAGACCCATTGCATTATTCATTAGAGCTATAAGAGATGCAACCTTAAAATACAACATCATTGAGAAGCAAGCCCTTGCACTTGTGAAGGCATTGAAATATTTCTGGGTATATATATTCTACATTCTCATATTTTGGCCTATGTTCCTAACGCTGCTGTCAAAGATGTTTTAGTGTAGACCGATCCGGAAGGAAGATGAGGCAAATGGATTGTAGCCTTGCTGGAATATGATGTGGAAATAAAGCCCACAAAGCTGGTTAAAGGACAGGGATTGGAAAAGTTAATGGCCGAATCAAACTTGCACACCTTGGACATAAATCTGATCGCTACTATGTCCGATGAGAATGAGGAAGCATCATCAATTCAGGTATCGGAAATGTTTGCTCTTTCTCTGTGGTATTTAGACATCATATATGTGCTTAAAATTTTGTCACCACCACCCGGCATGACTAGAAACAAAGCAAGAACACTCAAGTTGAAAGATGCCAAGTTTTTCATTCTGAATTCTGCACTTTATTGGAAAGATCCCGGTGGCGTTATTTTGAATTGTTTGGTGGAAGAAGAAGCAAAGCAGGTCATGGAGGATTGCCACCAAGGAGACTGTGGTGGTCACCTTTTTTGG
Source organism: Pinus tabuliformis (assembly GCA_031772625.1). Lineage (NCBI taxonomy): Eukaryota > Viridiplantae > Streptophyta > Pinopsida > Pinales > Pinaceae > Pinus > Pinus tabuliformis. The sequence goes on from CM062811.1 coordinate 212,467,766, forward strand.
AAGTCAACAGCAAATAAAATTCTGAGAGCAGGGTACTATTGGCCGACATTGTTCACTGATGTATATAAGATGGTCAAGCGCTGTCATAAGTGTCAGATTTTCGAAAGAAAGCAGAAGTTACAGCCTTTTCCACTTAAGCCTATTGAGGTGAGTGCTCCTTTCCAACAATGGGGATTGGATTTCATTGGTGAAATTCATCCCACTTCTTCCGATCAGCATAGATGGATCCTCAAAACGACAGATTATTTCACGAAATGGATCAAGACAATTCCCACCGGGCAAGCTACTGATGCGGTAATCATTTCATTCCTTGAAAATAACATCTTGTCTCGCTTTGGTTGCCCGAATAAGTTAATCACTGATAACGCAACAGCTTTCAAATCAAAAAGGATGGTAGAGTTTTGTCATAAATATCACATCATTTTGGGTCACTCAACTGCCTATCATCCGCAAGGCAATGGATTTGTGGAGTCTTCGAAAAAATCATTGGTCAACATCATCAAGAAGCTGCTGGAAATAAATAAGAAGAGCTGGCATAAGAGGTTGGTCAATGCACTTTGGGCAGATCGGGTCAGCCAAAAGAAATCCATTGGTACGTCACCGTTTGAGCTTGTTTATGGAGTTGATACAGTATTTCCTACCTCTCTCGCTGCCCCAGTAGTCAAACTTCTTCAGGAGGCCAGCAATGAAGAAGATCCCATGCAGAGAAGGTTGAATCAAATGGTCCACTTGCAGCAGACCAGAGAAGAAGTTTTCAAGAACACATCCAAATTGTAGGAGAAGATCAAGAAAATTTATGACAGAAAAGCAAAGGTGGATAAATTTCAGTTGGATGATGTGGTGCTAAAGTGGGATGCAAGGAATGAGGAAAAAGGTAAGCACGGTAAGTTCGGGAATATTTGGAACGGTCCTTTCAAAATTGCAGCATATCGGGGTCAGAATGCCTTTCTTCTGAAGGAAATGAACGGGGAATATTGTCCAGGAGGGCCGATCAATGGTCGGCTGCTCAAGCGGTACCATTTCTGAGTTATTAACACTGCTTCCACTGTCATTTTAAATACCATTTTTATTTTAGTTTGGTTTGAGTTTGTCAAGTTAGTCTTCAAGTCATTTCAATGTCAAGTTTGAGTCAATTTTTTGGTCATTTTAGTTTCATAAATGAGTCAGAGTCCTGTGTTGTTTGTCAAAATGATGACTCCATAGCCCAATGGACGAAGGCACTGTCTAGCTCTTCTAGAGATCTACTGTTCTTGGCACCTCCAAGGAGCTACCATCCCCCATTGGAGGCAATGTTAGAATCGGTCTGGTCAGTCCTCCATCAGAGATCAAAACTCTTTATGCATTTCATTTTTAGGAGTCCCGCTCCATTCACTCAGCTGCATTCCGCTAGGGGCATGCCATAATCTGACGGAAAAGGTCATTGCTAGTCATTCCCCCCCCATGTCTGGCTCCTGCTGGCTTAGATCTGTTGTCAATGATCACCAAAGTCCATGACAGTCAAGGTCTGGTCCTTTAATGGACAAAAGTCATTTTCAATCATTAGGTCTAGGGATTAATCAATTTGATCTTTAAATATGTCCAGTAAAGCCATGCAGGCCAGAGTAAGGCCCTTACAAAGTAATGATTCAGAGAGTTTCATCGTCATATTGATAGACTTCGACTGTTCTTCAAAACTCTGTTTTGAAGAAAAGTCAAACAGTGTCATTGGTGATAAAATTTTCAAAAAAAATCGTCAATTGATTTCTTCAGATGCAGACATGGTTTCCGTGGCCAAATTTCCTGTCATGCAATCCCTGCAAAAAGTGCCGAAGATTTCATCATTTGAGCTAAAATTTCAAAGCGAAAGTGAAAATCAGTGTTGCTGTAAGTCAGTGAAAAAGTGTCAAAACATAACATTAGAAAATGGGTCTTTGTAGAAGCAAAAATTAACCCATGACTTCCAAGTCTTTATATACAAGTTTCCACCAAAATCAAAGTCATGGTGCAAATCAAGTGCATAAGGAAACATTGCAGAGTGTTTGAGTGTGCATTGTGCACGTTTGGAGCAAGGTTGGAGGTAGTTTTTAGGGCGCGACGCATATACACAGGGGCGCGGCGCACACAAAGCCACCCCTCAGTGTATTTCTTCAACGGGTTCGGCACACACCTAGGGTGCGGTGCATTGGGTTTTGCGCGCGACGCACACCCACATAGGGCCGAAACCGTGCCAAATTTCCTCAAATTTCTTGTGAAGCCCATCAAATTGAAAGGTAGGCTCTATAACATGACTTGTTCATCAAAGTTTATAAATGATATGGTGGTTTATGGCTATGTTTGAATGCAACAAAACTCATAAAATCAACCACAAGAAAACACCAAAGGCCATTGTTGCTAGGGTTGCATAATTGTGGTATTGAGGCCAAGGTTCCATTTTCACCCACCAATTTTCCCTCACCTACCATTTTTCCCTATCCTCCCTTTCTCATTTTTCCTATTATCCCTACCCTAAAACACTACCAAACCCTATTCTCTTTCCCCTCCTCTTATTTGTCAACATTACACCCCAAAAACCTACCCTATCAAATACCAAAACCCCTTACATATCCCTAAACAAACTTCTCCCCATAACCCCTATTCCCATCACATTACTCCTCTCCTAATACTCCATTTGTTTCATTGTTCCCCTTTGGTGGCAGATATCACAAAAGCACCCAGCTTCACACCGTCATCAAAGGGCAGCCTAAATACAGTACACACAGCAGTCATGGCATCACAACATTCATCAGAGTGTGAGACGGAGACACAAAGTGACTCATCCTCGAAAGAACAGGCTCCCAGGAGATATCACAAGAGTGGCAAACATGTTAGGGATGAGCCAAGCACCCTCACAGAATTAAAGACATGCCCTCTTGCTATGTCATGTTTCCAACATCTATCATTTTTTGAGTTTTGTCAAAGAGTGGCTAATGTTCGAGTTCATCATGAGTTGGCCCGTCTTTTTGTGCTTCACCTACATGGAGATCACTCTATCTTGGTCGGGGTCACCTTCACACTGACACCCGAAACTGTATCATTAGCAACCGGTATATCGAATGTTGGAGAACCATGGCACAAGAAACAGAAAGTGGATCGGTAGCATTATGAGCCTTACATTAAGGCCAATTGCTTCAGGCACCTCACAAGAGTCTTTCCATTTAGATATTTGAAAGATGAATATGCTCCACTCATGAAGTACTTCAGCTGTGAGGGGAGGTTCTCTCGTCTATATGCCTATCACATCAGGTTGCTCATGCACTTTACCAGGGTACGGATGATGAACATCCCATTTTTCATTTGCAGGAACATAGAGAGGATGAACACCTTCATGCAGCACAAGACCCCTCAGCAGCAACTTAACAGTGTTTATCACTTTGCTCTTATTAGGATTTGGTGGATCATTAGCTGGGATTGCAGGGCATTGCTTGGGATGACTTCATCTCACGTGACTTCTTCAGCACTTCACAGGTATTATCAGAGGTTAAGCAAGAGAGTGAACCTTCTCGTCGGTATGAGCACCATGAGACCCCTACTATGCCAGTATTCATCACCTATCACAGAGGCAATAGGCATTTGTTTGCAGCAGCAAAGCGAGTGTTATCTCCACCCGGGGTGGAAGGGACCTCGCTTCCAACATCAACACTACAGGTACATGATAGAGGTAAGGAGCCAATGCATGATGATGGGCCTTCAGGTGAGCCATCAGGTGACCGAATTCGTTCTCCTTCATGATGATGATACAGATACAGAACCGACCAGTGCACAGCTCAAAGAGATCATCCAGGAGTAGCAATAAGAGATCGAAGACTTGTCCCTTGACTTGGAGAGGGTTAAATGGAACATGAAAAATCTGGAGCAAAGGAACAAACAGCGGGAGGATCAACAAACGATCATGGAGCTACAAAACATTCGTGAGCATCGCCAAGCTGCATAAAGGAGAAGAGTTGAGCTCACGTCATTGGGGCAAGAGATTAATGAGGATCAGGAGGCCAATCTCGAGAGAGTTAACATGCACTTGGAGAGGCTTCTGGACAAGGCCAATAAGGGCCATGCATTGCTGAGACACATGGCTTTCCACTACATGGCGCGAAACAAAGTATGCAAGGCTCGAATCAAGAATTTGAAGGTGAAATTGAGGAAGGCAATCAAGAAGCAAAAGAGGCAAAGGGAGATCAATCGACTTCAAATATTGGCTGAAGCCTCTTTGGCCCAGCATAGCACTTCATAGAGAACCTTCAGCCCAAATTTCAAGAAATTTGGGACAATTTTGGTCACATGACAAATTTTTTGGCACAACACAGGTTTTTTCTCCCTGTGCGGCGCAGCGCTTAGGATTGGGAGCTCCAAATCACTAATGGTTTGCATTTTTGGATTCAGCATGGAAAATCACGACTACTAGTGCTTGGAAAAGAAATTTGGGCATGATTTGAGTCTCCAGGAGGTCAACAACACACAAAAAATGACCTCTCTGCCCCTATTTTGACACACATGAAGCAGTCTTGGGAGAATGAAGATTTGGAGGGGCAAATGAGCACCAAATTTAGAAATTCCACTTGGGTTGGAAATTAGACAGGCCAATATTTCCAAAAAGCACACTTGTGCACAATTTGAACTCCTACAAGTACCTCAAAACAACCTCCAAATTGGCGTGTCACATATAGGAAAAAAGGCCAATTTCACCTCCATTTCGCGAAATTTCGATTCGCGACTTTTCACAAGTGGGCCCTCTCATCTACACTTCACTTTTTCGGTACCTAAGGTGGAATTTAAAGTATTTTCACTCCAGATTGGCTTCTATCCAAGTGGAAAAGGAAGGCAAAAAGTCACCCAAGCCATTTGTCATGTTTGTAACACTGCACCTGTAGCTAATGGTTGCATTTCCACCTCCATTTTGTAATGATTCGAGTAACTCCCCAACCCTTGGGCATTATATCTCTTCATGGCACATTCTGTATATTGTATGCAAACCATTTGCAAATGGTTGGTTGGCTTGTAATTTCTGGTAGACTATGGGAGAGAAACTCAGTTCTTCATTGTATATTTTGACAGAGGATTAATGGAAGGTAGCGACTCTGTTTCATTAGATTCATGTGGTTGTGAGTGTAGGAAATGTGTCTCTTATGTTTCATATGCATTTTGTAATGTTTCACAGTTCATTTCATATTCATTCCTAGTGAAATTTTCTAAGTTAGATAAGGTAGAATTCATTTTTATTGCTCTGCCTGTGGGAAAATTTCATGTTCAGTGTTCTTCTGTTGAAAAGTATTCATGTACTTATGCCCTTTTCACCCTCCTAAGCAATTCCTCCATTCCACGTTATTTCAAACTAAATTGCTAGACTTTCTGCCTATTTTTCCTCACGAAGTAATCTGTGCCTTTGTATTAAATTCTATGTTCATTGCTATCTATTGGTCCCATACCATCCCAGAAACTCAGTCATTCATAAAAAATTGCTTCTTGTATCCATATTTACTTACTAGCCTAAGATCAATATTTCACTATTATTCATCTCAGACCATTCCGTTTACTTATTCGCTGAGCGTGACTCGGAGAGAGCCCTCTCATGTTCTGGTAGGGCTAGCTACCAGACTGAGCGTGGTTTGTGGTTACCCTGAATTTCGCCTTCCTTCAGCCTAAGGCAGATTTAGGTGCTAACAGCTCCTTTAGCTTATTTAGTTCTGAAACTTGTAGTTTCAGGTCTCCATTGATTTTATTAGCTCTTCTGTGCTCAAATTAGCAGTACTACCCTGTGCTACTCCTGTTGTTCCTGTACCTGTAACTGCCTCTGCAGTGACTGCTAGAATATTTGATGTCAATGCTGCTCCAAGAGTTGATGGGACTACTGTTGATATTATTGGTATTACATTGGGAGGCTGGGAGGTCGACTCTCCCTGCTTATCCTTCATGCCTTTTCAAGTCTTTATTCAGTATCATTCAGTCGTTCATTGAGCTTTAAGATTAAATCGATCAGCTCTTCTTCGGATTTTTGTTTTATAACCTCATCAGTCTGTGGATGTCTTGAAGGTGGCAGCTTTAGTTGCTTCCTTAGGGCAGCAATATCTTCATCTTTCTTTTTGATCAAGGCTTTTGTAGCCTTTACATCTTTGGGATCATGGCCCAATCCAATAATTATTTCTTCTAAGGTTTTTATTCTATTATCTTTGGCTTGAGAGGAGGCCTTTAGGCTGATGTTTAGGGTCCATGAACATCTGACAGGTGTGAGCCAGTTCTGATTGAGACAATTGGGGAAATATTTCAAGTAAGTATCCCATAGAAAGGGGAGTGAGAGCATGACTGGAGTGGAATTGCAGCATTTCATTGATGGACTGAGCAGTTAGGGGAAAAAGGACTGTTTGACTTGGGGACATGACTGCTCTTTGGTTAGGGTCATAATTGGCACAATAGTGATGAATGATATCTAGGAAAACATGGACTGAAGGGAGGAAGTACATGGGAAGGTTGGATTCCCACAGTCCTAAGATGTCAAAGCCATTAAGATAGCTGTCTCTGGCTTGGAAAAATATCTTAAGGTGGTTTTCATTATCGGATAAGTCTTTTATCTAAAAATATTTATCGGCCAAAGGCAGATAATCTAAATCTTTGTGAGGAGCATTCATGGGTACAACATTCAGAGCTATAGGAGTTTCCATCTCTGGTTCTTGTGGATTCAGGAATGGAATTTGGGTTTTCTATGAAAAATAGCGAGAACAACAGGTTTGGGAACCTATATAGTGAAACAAAGACTGAATGTATAGTGAAATTGGTCCTTTCTGTGGAATATTCAGTATAAAACCAAAACTTGCAGGGTTTCAATGGAAATGGGTAAATACTTGTATTGGGGAAGTGAACAGTGGAATGGCAGGATGGATAACAAGTTCTGGATGGTGTCGTTGCAAATTTTCTGACCAGGTGGCAGTTAAAAAGCTTCAGCGGTTGACTGGGACGTCACTTTGCATGGGAACACAGTTTGTCATATAAAACATTGAAAATGACATTTCATTGGTTTTATTCACAAAATCTAGGTTGGCGAGAGTTTTTTTGGATTATCGGGCAGGTGACGTATGCAGGGAAATGACATTTTGTCGTTTTATGGAGAGCGGTAAGCAGTATGTGATCGCACCACTTTTGGAGGTGGACGGTTTTCAGCTGAGGGACAACGATTCCAATAGTCGCATGTCGCGTGGTGGAGGTACGAGAGGAAAACCGCCTGGTGATCGCGCCTTAACGCATAGTCACCAGGGGGCGTGATATTGATACCGACCATTGGCTGGTGGGGACAAGATCAGATGGTGGACAGAAGGCGTATTGTGGCGGAGTTTGACTGTGGCGGGCCCAGCATAATAAAAAATATTTAATTGTATCGGGGGTAATGCGATTGCTTGGGGGGTAGTTCTTAATTAACCGTAAGGGTTAATTAATTCCAATTAATCATGTTTGACAAGTATCTATGGTTATATTTAACCGGGGCGGGATATATAATATTTCGGGGTTTTATATAGTTAAATAATACAGGATTGGGTTAATTTTTCCAAAGGATTTATATAATATAAGTTAGAAATTAATATGAAGCAATGTGATAAAGAGTGCTAAGTAAAAACCTTAGAGTATACATTTAAACTTAGGCTTAAAGTGGAAAAGGGGTTTTTATGTGATATTGCGTGTTTCTTATGAGAGTGAATTAATGATTTATGGATGGTTTTAAGTACTTAGGCCATTAAAATTATTGAGCCGAGGGTCTGGTCCCTCCAGAAGTCAGAGAAATGCTCTGAGCCCCTTTAATTTTCAAAGACCTTAATACTTTAAGGGGAATTAGTGAAGTCTTTAGGGAAAAATATGAAAGGAAGTTAATTATTTAACCTTGTTTTGCTTGAACTGCATCAAGTGAAATGTCTGCCTTACACTTGTGATAAAAGTCAAAATTAACACATTTAGAGACATTATCCATCACAAGTAATTCTGCAACACCATCCACCTACCCTACCTACTTTAGCCTGACATTTTTTCTTCTTTATTAGGGTGCACTTGGATTTGCGAATCCTTATCACACTTTTTCTTTTACATATAGAAATCTATCTAAGTCTAACCTTATTACATCCAAGGGCTCATATTAAACTGTTGAGCTCCTTTTATTCACTCTACCTATCTACTTATCTGCCAAGATTAAATTGTTGGGTCAGATTTTATTGTCTATTTCTAAAACATAAAATTGAAAGTATGAACTAGTCAAGTTTAAACTATTTGACTGTTCACCAATTGTGGCATAAGTTACAAGCTGCACACAATTGGATTATTACATAAGAGTAAAAAGTAGTGGCATTTAGACTTGCACACTTTCCTTGGTATTTCTTTTGGTGGGGTTCATTTTCCTTCACTTTTTTGACCATTTTATTTCTTTTCACCTTTTGATTTTTCTTTTAGGGTATACCCTCTTTACATTTTTTAATTTTTATTTTTAATTTTTTTAACAATATGGAAAACCTTTGCAACAAGGAAAGGCATGAACATATTACATAGCCCATCAAGTCAATCATAAAATATGACACCTATTGGTATAGGAGCATAACACTGGCTCCACTTGGTGATGGCTTTTCCTGGTGAAAAGTCAAGAACGGTAGGTTAGATGGCCTCTGAATGACTTTGATTGTGCTCTAAAATCTCCTTCTGCTTGTTGCTTTATTGTATGTATGACAGTAACACTTCTGAAGCTTAGGGCCTTCTCTCCAGGCTTCAACTCCAGCAAGTTACTATCCAATCCAAACTGTGACATTACCAAGGATATAGTATGCACATGTTAAAATCAAAATACATTAAAAAGTAGGATCATAGTAATGTTTCAGCATTTGACCATTAACTGGCCCTTCTTCTATTTCTGTGCCATCCAAATTTTTTAGATAGTAAGTATTGTTCCCTTGTAAGGCATGGATAATAAAAGGTCCTTTCCATAGGAAGTCAAACTTCCCATGTTTTCCCTTATCCTCTCTCCTAGAATCCCATCTTAAAACTTTGTCTCCAAGGTAGAAATCTTCTTCCTTGGTTCTTTTATCAAATATTTTCTTAATTTTCTCTTGTAACACTTGGGATCTCTGATACACTTCCTCTTTGTTCTACTGCAGATGGATGGTCTAGTTTATCCTCCTTTGAATATCATTGGGTTCCACTTGAGCTTCTTGAAGTAATTTCATTACAGGAACTCCTAAAGATGAAGGAAATACACCTTCCATGCCATAGACTAATTCATAAGGACTAGTTCCAATATATTTCTTAGTGGTAAGTCTGTCTGCCTATAGTGCATTAGTAAGTTTCTTGTCCCAATTTTTCTTGTTCTCTTCCAATAATTTCTTAATAATATTAATTAGGCTTTTGTTGGAAGACTTAGCTAGACCATTACCTTGAGGGTAATAGGCTGTGGAATGGCCTAAGGTGATATGGTACTTATTACAGAAACTTATCATTTTCTTGGATTTGAAGGCAGCAATATTATCAGTTATGATCTTCTCAGGACATCCAAATCTAGACAATATGTTGGTTTCTAAGAATCCTATAATCACTGTCATTGGCCTGTCTAGAAGGAATGGCTTCTATCCATTTGGTGAAATAGTCAGTGGCAGTGAGAATCCATTTGTGTTGGCCAGAGGAGGGAGGATGAATTTCTCCAATGAAGTCCAGGCCCCATTGTTGGAAGGGTTTTTCAGTGGAAATTTGTCTTAGGGGTAAAGGTAATAGTTTTCTCTTGCCTTCAAAAATTTGACATTTATGGAAAGCAATGACAAATTTCTTTACATCAGTGAACAAGGTTGGCTAATAAAATCCAGCCCTCAAGATCTTGTCTGTAGTTTCTTTCCAGTAAAGGTGTCCACCACAATCTCCTGCATGAAATTCTTTGAGAACCTTGTCAGCTTCTTCTTTTAATAAACAATTCAATAGAATACCTTCATGATTTTTCCAAAAAAGAGCATTATCTAAAATACAAAACTTTGAAACTTTCATCTTTAAAAACCTTTTCTTTGTTCTGGATAACCCTGGAGGAGCCTGCAGATTTAATAATACATAATTTATGTCAGCATACCAAGGTGAATCTAAGAAGGCATGGCTGATTTGTGGAGTTGCCATGTCCTATTCATTATCCAGTTCATTAATGTCTATGGCTTGACAATTTGTTTCAGTCATGAGTTTGGCCAATCCCTGTCCTTTTATAAGCTTTATAGGTTTTATTTCAATATCATACTCCAATATAGTAGCAATCCATTTACCTCGTTTGCCCTCAAATCCATCCTGAGTTAAGATGTCTTTGACAACAGCATTTGGTACATAGGCTATTACATGGGAGTACAATATGTAGACTCTAAAGTCTTTAATAGCTTTTACAAGTGAAAAAGCTTGTTTTTCTATGATTTTGTATTTTAGTGGTGCATCCCTAAGTGCTTTACTAAAAAAGGCTATAGGTTTTTCACATCCTTTATCATCCTTTTCTAGTAAAATAGCTGCTATGGTGTGTTCTGATGCAAATGAAAATATTATGAAGTCTCTATCAAATTTTGGACTTGTAAGGACCGGTGTTCTAGTCAAAGCCATTTTAATTTCTTTAAAGGCTTGTTTGACTCGAACTATCCATTTAATACTTGAATGCTTTTTCAACATATTATTAAGCAATCTAATTAATTCAGCTAAATTAGATATGAATCTTCTCAAAAAGTTAATCCTTCCTAGGAAAGCGTGAAGTTCTTTGACATTTCTAGGGTGGGGTATTTGTAGAATAGCTTCTATTCTAGCAGAATCAATTTTGATGCCCTCTTTGGAGATAATATGGCCTAATAGTTAGCCTTCCTCTACACCAAATAAGGAATTCTTAGGATTTAAAGAAATACCATATTTTCTGCATTTTAACAATACTTGTCTCAGATGATCCAAATGTTTCCAATCTGATTTAGAAAAAACAATCAGGTCATCTAGATATATAACCAAAAAATTATGAATTTCTTTTGCAAATGCTATGTCCATTGCTTTTTGGAAAGTCGCCCCTGCATTTTTAACTCCAAATGGCATTTTGACATATTTGAATGTGCCCCATGGTGTTGTAAAAGCAGTATTTTCCTGGTCATCAGGATGAACCAAATCTGGTTATATCCTGAGAACCCATCCAAAAGTGACATCCTAGAAGCACCCACCACCCTCTGTAAAATATGATCCATCTTGGGTAAAGGGTAATTGTCCTTCAGAGAAACCTTATTAACATTTCTAAAATCAACAGATAATCTGATTTCTCCAGTTTTCTTCCTAGTAGGTACTAGATTAGACACCCACTCTGAAAACCTGATAGGAGCAATTATCCCTGCTTCATACATTCATTTGATTTCTTTTTCAATTAAGGGCAGTAGTATAGGGTTAATTCTTCTAAGCTTTTGCTTGAATGGCTTCTGATTTTCCTTCAAAGGTATTGTATGCTGAATTATGGAGGTGTCATAAGATTTCAGGTCTTCATAACTCCAGGCAAAGACATCCTGGAATTCTCTCATTAGTTCAACATATTTGAGTTTTTGGTCAGGGGGCAAAGATTTAGATAACTTTACCATTTTCGAATCTTCCTCAATTCCCAAATTATAGTCCTCAATATCTTCTTTTAAGGGTTCCATCTTAGGTTTCTTTGGAATATCATTGAAATCAAAGAGATCTCCCAAAGGAGTCAATCCCTGAGGCAAATGATTATCTTTTAAATTGATTACCTCAGATTCTCCTTCAATAATTTCATCAATATCCATTTCTTTAAGATCTTGCATTTCTTTGTTAGTAAATTTTGTTGGGTGAAGCATTTGAGTTGCGCTTTCTGCTGAAATGTTTGTTTCTATCTTATTTGTTTGATCAAACTCACTAACTGTATCTACATCTATGTTAATGTTACAAAATTCTTCATCTAAGGTCAAGAAATTGTTAATCTTCTTATCACTATCAAACACTTGCCAGTTCTTCAAATCATCAGGTATAGCTGGCCTGTGTCTAATCTCAGCTGTGAACTGATGATTAGGTTCGAATGGTAATTTGCAGGTGCTGGGCAAACATTGCTAGACTATGAGCTTGCAAGTTGTGTTTTCTTGGGATTTTGGCAAGCTTAGTTTCTATAAATGTATTGAGAATCTCTATCACTATATCTCTGTAATACCTCAATCTGGGACCATTTGTTGAATATTGTCCTTTAATCTGTTGAACTATTAACTCAGAATCTCCTAAGAAAGACACCCTAATTACTCCTAATCTCTTAATCAATTTAAGACCTAGCAACAAAGCTTCATATTCTACCATATTATTGGTGCATCTAAAGTTTAATCTGTAGGCATGGCCTTCAGCATGATCGTTTTCAAGATTGTGCACCCAAACTCCTGCTCCTGCTCCTAATTTGTTAACTGAACCATGAAATTCTAAGTGCCAAAGATTTTCATGTTCATAATTGGTGTTAGGAGTCTTAGGAATCTGTTTAATAGGGGGATCTGGTTTTTTAGTTTCTTCCGGTTTCTCTTGGGTGTCTAATGTTTCATTGTTCTCAAAAATTTCTTGTATTTGAACACTATTTTTTTCATTTGTAATTTCTTTTGGTTCTACCGCTAAAACTTCCAATTCATTTGAGGAATCACTTTCAGCATTGTAAAGAATGAAAGAATCCATATCAGAGTGTACTGAGTAGATAGGGAAATTATGGGGTTTCTCTTGACTACTTACAATGTATTTCATTAAGGTTTCTATGTATAGTTTCTTGTGTTGACCGAACACTGAGATGCACCAGAATCAAACATGGCATTATGAAGTATTTTATCATGTATGTTCAAACTTACATAGAAAGGAGGGATTCCTCCATCTATTGTTTTTCCATTCACTTTAGGGCCAAAAATCAATTCAGGTCGGTCATCAAAAAAATTTATTGAATCTTCATTAATCGAGATTTTGAGTGATCTACTGATCTGGCTTCTGTAGACATCATGGTTAGCTAATTCAGACAATGGAACAACTATTTTTAATTTGCCTACTTCAGTCTCTAGATTAAAAGGTTTTTCAGTCTAAGTTCTTTTATTTCAGACAGTTGGATTCTCTTTTTCTTCTGTATTCTCTGTGTTTCTCTCCTTTTCATGAGTGGGGTTATGGAATGAAGTTTCTTCCGAATCAACTTCTGGAGGTTCTTCCACGTTTCCTTTGGAAGAAATAGAAGTGGAAAATTGTCTGTTATTTGGTTGATTATGAGATACATCTTCAATAATTGGGTTAGCTGGATTAGGATATGTTCTGGAAAGAATATGTACAGGGGTAGTATTGGTCTTACCTTTGTTAGGCTACTTTGTAGCTTTCTGTTTATTGGTTTTAGGAATATCTATTCTTCTGCTCCTCAGGTTATATTGTTTGTGGACTTCATAAATGGATGTATCATATCCCTCCCTAAAGTCAAATGATTCACCTAACTGAGTTTAGAATTCTTTAAGAATGTGAGCTTCTTGATCCTATTGGGTCAAGAAAACCTATTGTTCATTGTTGAGTCCCATCAAATTGATTTGAGTATCTTCTGTTGGTTCATCAGAAGTTGAGGCTTCAGCATAATTTTCCTGGAATGGGGGCCTAAGGTTTTGATCAAGGCCAGTCTTTCCAGTGTTCAGGTTTTGGTTCTTCGTGAAATTTGGATTTCTCCCAGTATTACTTGGTTAACCATCCCAAAGGGATTTCCTTTCAATTTTTTCTACTCTATCTCCTAGCCTATCCATTCCTTTAATAATAGCATCCAGTTTTTGTTCAAAGGCTGAGGGTTCTTTTTTCAAAGGTATCCTCCTTTCACTTCTGGATTTAGCTCGTTTGGATATCATGTTGGCTTAAACACTGACAGCTATACTTTGCATATCTTCTAAAGTTCGAGGAGTTCTTTCCCTAAGTTGGTATGCCATATACAAATCAAATCCATCAGGGAATTTGATCAATGCCAAATCTGGAGGAGGTCTAAGGTTTTGAGAGATAGCATTGTAAACATTATTGAGCCTAGTACAGTAATCTTGTACAGTTTCTTGTGTTCCTCTCTTCAAGTTTTCATATTCTGATAAGATTTGGAGAGGAACTTTCTTATTTTCCCATCTGTTCAAGAATTTTTTATATAGAGCTTGTAGGTCATTGATATTGTTTGCAGGGAGGGCTCTAAACCATGTTTTAACATCTCCAGTCAGACTTTGAACGAAGATTCTCATTCTGACATCATCTCTATCAATTTCATATATCTCAAAGTAGTCTGTCATATTTTTGGTATGTTGTTGTGCAGTGTAAGTGCCAGAACCATTGAAAGGGGTGATTTTACTTTCATAATCTTGGGGCATATCCCCTAGATTGGTTGGTAATACTAGAGGAGTGTATCTGTTTGCCATTGCAGTAGATAGGGTTGAAACAACAGCTGGGGTTGGTCTTGGAGTGGTGGATGGAGGGGTGGAAGGGGTGGTTTGAGGTTGAGATGTCTGAGGTGCTATTGATGAACTTGGAGAGGCTGAAGTGATTACAGAAAGGTTTGGTGTTCCTACAGAGGTAAGCTCATATTGAATGGAATTCTACAAATGTCTGTCAAGATGTGAAGTGACAATCTCAAGTTGTAAATCTTCGATAAATAATGGGTCATGAACTGTGTGAGCTAACCCAGAATCAGAAAAGGTTACAAATAAAGAGGTCTCAAAATACTCATCAAAGGATTCGTCCTCAAGGTAAATCAACTTCACAGGACAGGATCTTGATCTGTATAAAGGCCAAGAACTAGAAGAACTCTCTTGGATTTCTTTTCTCCTAAGAATCCTAGGGATTAGATTAGGGTTCTCAAACACAGGTGGTGGATTTAGATCAGGGTTAGCTCTGGTGTAATGAGTCCTTTCTAAAGCTAGGTTTCTAGGCATGTTTTGGTTTTTTTCTATAACTGGGTTGGACAACAAAACTTCTTACAGTTTCTTTAAGAGGCTTTAGGCATGGGATTTGAAATTTCTTAAAGACTTATTTGATAAGAGGAATTGATCAAGTATTTGAAACCAGATGTTCAATCCATAAACTAGACCAGAGATATATTAAAGAATCATTCATTTACTTATGCAATTGCAAAGCAAGAGTAGTTCAAAGGCTACCTAGCTAACTTCAGGCTCTTTGTGTAGCTTATAAAGTAAACAATAGTAACAAATAAATTATTCAGGTCCCTAGTGGAGTTGCCACTATGTTATCACTCAAATTTTCCTAGAAGTTGTTGGGAAGAAGAAAGGGGTCCAAGGTAACCACAAACCAACTTTTTAAGTACAAAATCTAGCCAATATATACTCAGAGAGGGCTCTCTCTTTATGACTTATCTTGGTTTTGAAAAATATTAGGCTAGTTGTGAAGTTCAGGAGTTTTGTTTGAGTTTGGGTGGTGAGATTCAATAGCAGAGGGGTAGGACTGAGTAGTTCAGGACATTAGGCTAATGGATTCAAAGAAGATGGCTTAGCTGGATTTTGTTTCTTAACAAAGGATGGTTTCACAGGCCAAGATGGTCAAACAGGGAACAAATAACAACTTGGAATAGATGAAATGGGCTCAAAATGAGTGAAGGGAAGTTAAGAATCCTTCAACCTATTTAAAGAGGGAACTTGAATGATTACTACTAAAGAGTAGTTAAGTATTCTTTAATAAATAATAAAAATGAACGAATTAGAAAATAAGAGAAATAAATATTTCACTGTTTATCCTAATTCAGAAGAAAACATGGAGAATAATAACAATTGAAAACAGAGTGCAATCAAGCATATTCTAAATTACTCTTTTTCATTTATCTCAGATCTGAAACTTAGATGATATAATAAACAAGGAAAACTTTAAAACATAAGTTATAGAGGACTTATTGATCCGGTGTTTGATTCAAGAAATCTGTGAAAAGTCCTTTACTTCAATTCTTTATCTAGCAAGCCATACAAAAGTTGGTCCAATCAGCACTTTATTCCAAAATAATCAATATTACAGC
The DNA here is from genome assembly GCA_031772625.1 of Pinus tabuliformis. Taxonomy (NCBI): domain Eukaryota; kingdom Viridiplantae; phylum Streptophyta; class Pinopsida; order Pinales; family Pinaceae; genus Pinus; species Pinus tabuliformis. Next base: position 212,483,763 of record CM062811.1, read on the forward strand.
AATGTCTAAGAATCCACCCTCAATAATCCAATTGAGGGGGTATTTATACAAAACTCTTTACAATGAAATATCTCATAGCAAAGTGAGATATAAACTGGGGTGACTAATCATATCCTTCAAGAAAAGAGGGCTAGAAGACCTCATAGATGACAGATAAGGCAACCGAATGGTTTGCTGGCCCTATTTTTGAGAATGTGTAGGAGTTAGGCCCTATGATTTGGCCTCTTGCTGTCCTTGGTGTAATTATGTGTTGGCTGCTCCGTTTTGACCTTCCTACTGATACACTTTACTTTCATCTGATACTCTTTATCTGTTGATATCTTTTCATCCTCTTTATCTTCATTGATTGTAGTAAAAATTAAAGTTTACCTTTTACCTAGAATAAATTACAAAATTTCAAGAATTTCTTCCCACCATTTTGGCTGTGTTATTCTAGTTTTCTGAAGCTTTCTGAGGGTTTCATCTGTTTCTGTATACCTGAAAATTGTAGGCTGGATTGGGAACAAGTGTTTTAGTTCATGCTCGACATAGAATAAGTTCTCTAGGTTGTCGTAGAGCACCCTGCCTGTAGGCAATGCTTTTATCCCTGATGTACTTGTTGATGAACCTGCTTGGTTACTGCATAATTATTCAATTTCTCCACATTATCTTTATGCCTCATTAACTTGTCATTAATCACTAAACGACTGGGTAGCCCTTTATTCTGCAAAATATCAAACTTTTCCATAAAAGCATTAATCTCTGCCCGCATGTCATGACATCTTCTTTCTAAATTCTGCATTAAAGTTTTCTTGGTTAATACCCTTTTGATTTCCAAAATGTTTTCTGTCCTTTCATTAATGCCTAACTCTTCCAGTTGTTATTTATTTCTAGTATTCAAAAAATGTATAGGCCTGTTGGCTTCCTTAGGCATTTTTCCTAATTCTGCCTTTGTTCTTTGGATTTCTTCTTGGGCTACCTTCACAAGATCAATTTGCTCAAAAATTACTTGGATAGATGGCCAAACATCATTTATGGATTGAGTGATGTTGGCCCAAGGAATTCTCTTGATTTCTATTAGATGCTTGTCAAATGTAAGATCTCTCTCCAATGAATTTACTTTGTTTTCTAATACTTTAATCTCTCTTGTCTTTTCTACAACATTTATCTTTGAGAGATCATAGCTTTGTTCCATTTTGGCATATTTTTCCTTTAGCTTATTTAGTTCTGAAACTTGTAGTTTCAGGTCCTCCATTGATTTTATTAGCTTTTATGTGCTCAAATTAGCAATACTGCCCTATGCTACTCGTGTTGTTCCTGTTGTTGTTGTACCTATAACTGCCTCTGCTTTGAATGCTGGAATATTTGGTGCCAATGCTGCTCCAAGAGTTGATGGGACTGTTGTTGATACTATTGGTATTACATTGGGAGGCTGGGAGGTCGACTCTCCCTGCTTATCCTTCAATGCCTTTTCAAGTGCTTGTTCAGTATCATTCAGTCGTTCATTGAGCTTTAAGATTAAATCCATCAGCTCTTCTTAAGATGTTTGTTTTATAACCTCATCAGTATGTGGATGTCTTGAAGGTGGCAGTTTTAGTTGCTTCCTTAGGGCAGCAATATCTTCATCTTTCTTTTTGATCAAGGCTTCTGTAGCCTTTACATCTTTGGGATCATGGCCCAAGCCAATAATTATTTCCTCTAAGGTTTTTATTCTATTATCTTTGGCTTGAGAGGAGGCCTTTAGGCTGATGTTTAGGGTCCATGAACATCTGACAGGTGTGAGTCAGTTCTAATTGAGACAATTGGGGAAATCTTTTAAGTAAGTATCCCTTAGAAAGGGGAGTGAGAGCATGACTGGAGTGGAATTGCAACATTTCATTGATGGACTGAGCAGTTATGGGAAAAAGGACTGTTTGACTTGGGGACATGACTGCTCTTTGGTTAGGGTCATAATTGGCATAATAGTGATGAATGATATCTGGGAAAACATGGACTGAAGGGAGGAAGTACATGGGAAGGTTAGATTCCCACATTCCTAAGATGTCAGAGCCATTAAGATAGCTGTCTTTGGCTTGGCAAAAGATCTTAAGGTGGTTTTCATTACCAGATAAGTCTTTTATCTGAAAATCTTTATCGGCCAGAGGCAGATAATCTAAATCTTTGTGAGGAGCATTCATGGGTACAACATTCAGATCTATAGGAGTTTCCATCTCTGGTTCTTGTGGATTCAGGAATGGAATTTGGGTTTCTTGTGAAAAATAGCGAGAACAGCAGGTTTGGGAACCTATCACAGAGGCAGTGGGCATTTGTTTGCAGCAGCAAAGCGAGTGTTATCTCCACCCGGGGTGGAAGGGGCCTCGCTTCCAACATCAGCAATATAGGTACAGGATAGAGGTAAGGAGCCAATGCATGATGATGGGCCTTCAGGTGAGCCATCAGGTGACCGAATTCGTTCTCCTTCATGATGATGATACAGATACAGAACCGACCAGTGCACAGCTCAAAGAGATCATCCAGGAGCAGTAATCAGAGTTCGAAGAATTGTCCCTCGACTTGGAGAGGGCTAAATGGAACATGAAATATCTCGAGCAGAGGAACAAACAGCGGGAGGATTAGCAAACGATCATGGAGCTACAAAACATTCGTGAGCATCGCCAAGCTGCGCAAAGGAGAAGAGTTGAGCTCATGTCATTGGAGCAAGAGATTAATGAGGATCGGGAGGCCAATCTCGAGAGATTTAACATGCACTTGGAGAGGCTACTGGACAAGGCCAACAAGGACCATGCATTGCTGAGACACATGGCTTTCCACTACATGGCGCGAAACAAAGTATGCAAGGCCCAAATCAGGAATTTGAAGGTGAAATTGAGGAAGGAAATCAAGAAGTAAAAGAGGCAAAGGGAGATCAATCGACTTTAAATATTGGCCGAAGCCTCTTTGGCCTAGCATAGCACTTCATAGAGAACCTCCAGCCCAAATTTCAAGAAATTTGGGACAATTTTGGTCACATGACAAATATTTTGGCACAACACAGGTTTTTTCTCCCTGTGCGGTGCGACGCTTAGGATTGGGAGCTCCAAATCACTAATGGTTTGCATTTTTGGATTTAGCATGAAAAATCACGACTACTGGTGCTTGGACAAGAAATTTGGGCATGATTTGAGTCTCCAGGAGGTCAAAAACACTCAAAAAATGACCTCTCTTCCCCTATTTTGACACACAGGAAGCAGTCTTGGGAGAATGAAGATTTGGAGGGGCAAATGAGCACCAAATTCAGAAATTCCACTTGGGTTGGAAATTAGACAGGCCAATTTTTCCAACCAGCACACTTGGGAACCATTTGAACTCCTATAGGTACCTCAAAACAGCATCCAAAGTGGCGTGGCACATATAGGAAAAAAGGCCAATTTCACCTCCGTTTTGCGAAGCTTCGATTCGCGACTTTTCACAAGTGGGCCCTCTCATCTACACTTCACTTTTTCAGCACCTAAGGTGGAATTTAAAGTATTTTCACTCCAGATTGGCTTCTATCCAAGTGGAAAAGGAAGGCAAAAAGTCACCCAAGACATTTGTCATGTTTGTAACGCTGCACCTGTAGCCAATGGTTGGCTTTCCACCTCGATTTTGTAATGATTCGATTAACTCCCCAACCCTTAGGCGTTATATCTCTTCATGGCACATTCTATATATTGTATGCAAACCATTTGCAAAGGGTTGGTTGGCTTGTAATTTCTGGTAGACTATGGGAGAGAAACTCAGTTCTTCATTGTATATTTTGATAGAGGATTAATGAAAGGCAGCGACTCTGTTTCATTAGATTCATGTGGTTGTGAGTGTAGGAAATGTGTCTCTTATGTTTCATATGCATTTTGTAATGTTTCACAGTTCATTTCATATTCATTCCTAGTGAAATTTTCTAATTTAGATAAGGTATAATTCATTTTTATTGCTCTGCCTGTGGGAAAATTTCATGTTCAGTGTTCTTCTTCTGTTGAAAAGGATTCATGTGCTTATGCCCTTTTCACCCTCCTAAGCAATTCCTCCATTCCACGTTATTTGAAACTAAATTGCTAGACTTTCTGCCTATCTTGCCTCACGAAGTAATCTATGCCTTTGTATTAAATTCTCTGTTCATTCCTATCCGTTGGTCCCATACCATCCCAGAAACTCAGTCATTCATAAAAAATTGCTTCTTGTATCCATATTTACTTACTAGCCTAAGATCAATATTTCACTGTTATTCATCTCAGACCATTCCATTTACTTATTCGCTGAGCGTGACTCAGAGAGAGCCCTCTCATGTTTTGGTAGGGCTAGCTACTAGACTGAGCGTGGTTTGTGGTTACCCTGAATTTTGCCTTCCTTTAGCATAAGGCAGATTTAGGTGCTAACAACTCCTTAGCTTATTTAGTTCTGAAACTTGTAGTTTCAGGTCTCCATTGATTTTATTAGCTCTTCTGTGCTCAAATTAGCAGTACTGCCCTGTGCTACTCCTGCTGTTCCTGTACATGTAACTGCCTCTGGAGTGACTGCTAGAATATTTGATGCCAATGCTGCTCCAAGAGTTGATGGGACTGCTGTTGATATTATTGGTATTACATTGGGAGGCTGGGAGGTCGACTCTCCCTGCTTATCCTTCAATGCCTTTTCAAGTGCTTGTTCAGTATCATTCAGTCGTTCATTGAGCTTTAAGATTAAATCCATCAGTTCTTCTTCGGATTTTTGTTTTATAACCTCATCAGTCTGTGGATGTCTTGAAGGTGACAGCTTTAGTTGCTTCCTTAGGGTAGCAATATCTTCATCTTTCTTTTTGATCAAGGCTTCTATAGCCTTTACATATTTGGGATCATGGTCCAATCCAATAATTATTTCTTCTAAGGTTTTTATTCTATTATCTTTGGCTTGAGAGGAGGCCTTTAGGCTGATGTTTAGGGTCCATGAACATCTGACAGGTGTGAGTCAGTTCTGATTGAGACAATTGGGGAAATCTTTCAAGTAAGTATCCCATAGAAAGGGGAGCGAGAGCATGACTAGAGTGGAATTGCAGCATTTCTTTGATGGACTGAGCAGTTATGGGAAAAAAGACTGCTTGACTTGGGGACATGACTGCTCTTTGGTTAGGGTCATAATTGGCACAATAGTGATGAATGATATCTGGGAAAACATGGACTGAAGGGAGGAAGTACATGGGAAGGTTGGATTCCCACAGTCCTAAGATGTCAGAGCCATTAAGATAGTTGTCTCTGGCTTGGAAAAAGATCTTAAGGTGGTTTTCATTATCGGATAAGTCTTTTATCTGAAAATATTTATCGGCCAGAGGCAGATAATCTAAATCTTTGTGAGGAGCATTCATGGGTACAACATTCAGAGCTATAGGAGTTTCCATCTCTAGTTCTTATGGATTCAGGAATGGAATTTGGGTTTTCTATGAAAAATAGCGAGAACAACAGGTTTGGGAACCTATATAGTGAAACAAAGACTGAATGTATAGTGAAATTGGTCCTTTCTGTGGAATATTCAGTATAAAACCAAAACTTGCAGGATTTCAGTGTAAATGGGTAAATACCTATATTGGGGAAGTGAATAGTGCAATGGCAGGATGGATAATAGGTTCTGGACGGTGTCGCTGCAAATTTTCAAACCAGGTGGTGGTTGAAAAGCTTCAGCAGTTGATTGGGACATCGCTTTGCATGGGAACATAGTTTTTCATATAAAACATTGAAAATGACATTTCATTGGTTTTATTTGCGAAATCTAGGTTGGCGGGGGTTTGTTTGTATTATCGGGCAGGTGACGTATGTAGGCAAATGACGTTTTGTCGTTTTATGGAGAGCAGTAAGTGGTATGTGATCGCACCTCTTTTGGAGGCGAGCGGTTTTCAGCCGGGGGACAGTGATTCCACTAGTCGCATGCCGCGTGGCAGAGGTACGGGAGGAAAACCACCTGGTGATCGCATGTTAACGCACAGTCACCAAGGGGGTGTGATATTGATACCGACCATTTGATGGTGGGGACAAGATCGGACGATGGACAGAAGGCATATTGTGGCGGAGTTTGACTGTGAAGGGCCCAACACAATAAAAAATATTTAATTGTATCGGGGGTAATGCGATTGGTTGGGGGGTAGTTCTTAATTAACTCTAAGGGTTAATTAATTCCAATTAATCTTGTTTGACAAGTATCTATGGTTATATTTAACCGGGGTAGGATATATAATATTTCAGGGTTTTATATAGTTAAATAATACGGGATTGGGTTAATTTTTCCAAAGGATTTATATAATATAAGTTAGAAATTACTATGAAGCAATGTGATAAAGAGCACTAAGTAAAAACATTAGAGTATACATTTAAACTTAGGCTTAAAGTGGAAAAGGGGTTTTTATGTGATATTGTGTGTTTTTCCTAAGTAAAATAGGATTTTACTTAGAAAAGACTTATGAGAGTGAATTAATGATTTATGGATGGTTTTAAGTACTGAGGCCATTTAAATTATTGGGTCAAGGGTCTGGTCCCTCCAGAAGTCAGAAAAATGCTTTGAGCCCCTTTAATTTTCAAAGACCTTAATACTTTAGGGGGAATTAGTGAAGTCTTTAGGGAAAAATATGAAGGGAAGTTAATTATTTAACCTTGTTTTGCTTGGAATGCATCAAGTGAAATGTCTTCCTTACACTTGTGATAAAAGTGAAAATTAACACATTTAGAGACATTATCCATCACAAGTAATTTTGCAACAACATCCACCTACCCTAACTACTTTAGCCTGACATATTTTCTTCTTTATTAGGGTGCACTTGGATTTGCGGATCCTTATCACACTTTTTCTTTTACATATATAAATATATCTAAGTCTAACCTTATTACATCCAAGGGCTCAGATTAAACTGTTGAGCTCCTTTATTCACTCTACCTATCTACTTATCTGCCAAGATTAAACTGTTTGGTCAGATTTTATTCTCTATTTCTAAAACATAAAATTGAAAGTATGAACTAGTCAAGTTTAAACTATTTGACTGTTCACCAATTGTGGCATAAGTTACAAGTTGCACACAATTGGATTATTACATAAGAGTAAAAAGTAGTGGCATTTAGACTTGCACACTTTCCTTGGTCTTTCTTTTGGTGGGGTTCATTTTCCTTCACTTTTTTGACCATTTTATTTCTTTTCACCCTTTGATTTTTCTTTTAGGGTATACCCTCTTTACATTTTTTTAATTTTTTTTTATTTTTTAAACAATATGGAAAACCTTTGCAGCAAGAAAAGGCATGAACATATTACATATCCCATCAAGTCAATCATGAAATATGACACCTATTGGTATAAGAGCATAACAGGAACAATAGGTTGGACTGAGATCAAAGCAATGTAAGGTTTAAGTTGATTGTGGGGATTTTTTGCGGGAGGATCAATTTACCAGGTTGGGATCCCCAAGGTAATGTTAGGTAAAGTCAACATAGCCATAACAGGTGTAGAATAAACTCCTGGGGGAGTGGGGGGGGGGGGAGGTAAGAATGGTATCTGACTAGAAGGACAATGGCTTGGGGGAACTGCTCTAAGATGTTTAAGACCTGGGGGAATGGTTCCGAGTGAAAAAGGATTAGGAGATATAGTAGAAGAAGGAAATGGTCCTTGAGGAGTAGTACCTGTTGGCTTGATCGGCCCTGACCCAAGTTCGGAAGAGTTTTAGCCAAACAAATCCTGCACTACCGGCCGTTTCGGAAACATTCGACGGAGCGCGGACTGAAGTCTCACCCGAGGTAGTAGGGGAGGGTGTTCGAACCAGGTTTCCACACCCTAGGGATGTCTTGATGAGGACTAGATGGGTCATGAAACCGATCTATGCATTCATGCTACTCTGCAAAGCTTGTATGGCCTTCGCATAGCTCGCTGGTGAAGCACTTCTTAGATTATTGTTATTAATGTGTTCTATTATAGATCAGATCTAATTCTTAAGGTCTTCAATCAAGCATTTAACAATTATAACCAGTGCGTGCACCCATAAATATTACAGATTTGCATAAACTCAGAACATAAGCATAAACATATAGATCTGTGATAAAACACAATATTTCCATAACAACTTATCTTTTATTAACTGTGATCCAGTACATTCCCATTCCACCCTACACACTTAGCTGTAGGGGTCCATGCACTTAGCTGCGAACTCTACCAGGCCTCTGCGCACATAGCTGCAGATCCTTTATCTATCTACTAACACCCACAACTCAGACTTACAGACTCAGAGCGAATGTTGCAATTACAAACCCATACTACATCAGATCTTCCCCAAAAAGCTACCTCTACCCTTAGAGCCTCACTCTATTTATACATTCCCATGGTCCATAGACCATGGGCAGGCCAACTCACTTTCTATTATTTTTCGGGCAGACAACCCTTTGACTCGAACTATTACAGTTCGTGCTCCGCACACTTCACGAAACTTTTACAATATCATTACCCTAAATTATGGGCTTTAATCCCAAATCTGTTATGCGGGACCTCCGCTACCCAATAGGCCACCAACACAATCATCATGACTCATCTCGAGTCACTCATCGGTGCGGCGATACGTGCTACCAAGGCTTCACGGTCCACCATCCCTGTGAGTGACGCACTACGTTCTGTTTCTCCATCCTTGTCTCCTGCAACTCTTCTTCAAGCTCCTGCTCCATTGCCTCTATTAATTCGCACAACCAAAGATACTAATTCTTCTCTGCTCGGTTAACACATAGCACCCCCTCATAGGATTTTAGCTCAAGCTGGGGTGCCGCATGCGGGAACTCTTCATGCCAAAGCAACAAGTCTCCAATTCTGGTCTACTATATGCACTGTCTGTTGCAGCTTGTGTTGCATTTTTGCAAGAAATATGTTGTTATCCGCGAGATCCCAATCTTCATGGTGCATTAGAGACGTACTGTTAACTACTATTCCACCATTTGTCTCATGATTCATCATCTTCCCCTTATCTTTCATGGGTCGCCTGCCAGCCCGTGGTTTAGGCAGCAACATCTGAACCAGTTCTGCTTCGTGTTTGAGACTTTCCAGTACATCCCCTACCGTCGACGCTAAACTCAGTACAACGTCCGCGACTGTCAACATCACACTATCCAGAAGGTCCTGTATCTCTATTGGCCATATTACAACCCCTAGGCTTACTCCTTTAGCATTAATGATCAACAGTTCGATACTGGTGGGAAGGCATAATATCTTACTTCTCTCGATACCACAGATCATTCGGTGGATGCCCCCCTTCGATTTATAGACATCTTGAAATTCAAATTCAGCCGTTCCCTCCTTTTCTGGCACCTTAATGTTAAATTTATGGTAGATTGTTCCGGATCTGGCTCATACTTCATATCTTAATTTCTTGCTGCCTGCTCCTTTCTGCTGTAACTCAGACATTTTATCATGAATAGTGACAGCAATGGTCACCTCTATGTTTATCCACACAGCAACGCAGCCCCTTCTATGAAATCGCGACCCTTGTGACATACACAACTTCTTAACAGACTGTTTTACCATCCCACACTCTCTTTCAATTGTCCGGAGTGGTGAGACTGTGCTTCGATCGGTTAGTTAGGTAGACGGCCCACCTGTGTAGAGCTTCAGGCGACTGCCATTTACTCTACCTGGGAAGAGCTCTACATTAAGCTTGTTGAGCTAGAACACGCCTCCATCTATGGCTTCTTTGACTACATAGGGTCCCAACCAATGCACTCGGAGCTTTCCAGGGAATTTCTTGAACTTGCTATCGTATAGTAATACTAGATCGTTTTCTTTGAACATGCGCAACTTGATATGGCGATCAAGCCAAGATTTTTCCCACTGCTTCTATACCTACTGATGGAATCCTTCTAGAAACCATTCCTCCTTGAGTTCTTCCAGTTACGTGAGCCTCTCCTCCAAGTCCCCACAGTCTGCCATTCCTGTCATTGCTGCTATTCGCAAACTGGGTACAATGTATTCCATCAGCATGACAGCTTCCATGCCATAGACTAACCGCAAAGGTGTCTAACTCGTAAACTTCTTGCATGTGGTTTGATATGCCCATAGCACAATAGGTATGTGCAAATCCTAATCATTTCGCTGTGCATTACATACCTTGGTCAACGCAGTCTCCAAAATCTTGTTGAAGGCTTCGACGGTCCCATTCACTTGTGGATGGTATGGCGTACTCTGCTGATGATATATCTAGAATTCCTTGGTGAGCACGCTGATAGTTCCATTCAGGAAGTGAGTTCGATAGTCACTCATTAGAATTTTCAGGCATCCAATCCGCGTTAACACATTCTCATACAAAAAATTTGCAGTTGTAGTGGCCGTGCAGTCATTAACCGGCTGTGCTTCTGCCCATCGCATCAAGTATTCTGTCATGGTGATGATATAGCGTCTACCCGTCTTTCCTTGAGGTGTGATAGGCCCCACAAAGTCGATCGCACATTTTTTGAATGGTTGCGGGTCTGTGGATTGAGAAACATTTCGTCCCTCCACAATGGTTTCCTAGTTCGTTGACATACGTCACAGGCTGGACAGTATGCTTTTGAGTCTTGATGTAGGGTTGGCCACCATAGTCCAGTGCGAAGAATCTTCTTTGCTGTTGCGCATCCTCCTTAATGTCCTCCTGCAACCCCCCCATGTGCTTTTGCAATGATCTATCCTCCCTCAAATTCAAGTACATACCTTCGTAATATTTCATCGTTGCCCATTTTGTAGAGGTGCCCCACGATAACAGTAAAATCCGTCGTGCGTATCACCAATTCTTTCCTCTACTGAATTGAATATCCCTACAGCGTGGTCCCTGTGGTTGAGAAGTGGATGATATCCTTGAAGTGGCCGTCCGCGACACGCACTGCATAGAGTTATGCATCGGGTAGTCCTTCCACCAAATTTGTTGGTTCCTCACCATTCTCAATTCGCGAGAGGTGATCTAGCCCTACGTTTAGGCGTCCCGGCTTCACGATGACCTCGAAGTCATATTCTTGAAACAATAACAACCATCTACAAATGTTCCCCCCCAACGCAGGCTTATTGACTAAGAATTTCAACGCAGAATGATCAATATACATCTTAAAGTGACCACCGAGTAGATAGTGGCGGTATTTCTGGAGTGCGTATACCATCACCAACCCCTCACACTTAGTAGTGGAGTAGTTCTTTTCAGTTTTGGACAATCATCGACTTGCAAACGCAATTTGATGATCACTTCCTTCAGCTCCTTCCTGCGTGAGTACAGTGCCTAGCATGATACACGATGCATCAACATGGACATGAAATTCGATGTCCCATTTTGCGAAAACCAAAATGGCAGTGGACGCCATTTTCTCCTTGATAATCTCCAGAATTTTCTTACAATCATCATTCCAACAATATGTAGTGTCTTTCTTCAACAACTGTTCCATTGGTGTCATGATTTGTGCATAGCCCTTAATAAACTTACAATAGTAGCCGGTGTGTCCCAACGTGGTGTGGAGTTGTTTGACACTGTGCGGTGCTTGTAGATTTAGTATGACAGCAATCTTTGCAGGGTCCACCATCAGGCCTTGTCTGCAGACCACATGCTCGAGCATGTTTCTGAAGGGGATGAGGAAAGTGCACTTCTTGAGATTTAGAGCAATCTGGTGCCATCGGCAAGCATCTAGCATCAACCGTAAGCTCGCGATATGTTTCTTGACTAGCCCAAATACAGTCTGATCGTCAAAATAAACTTCCAAAACCTTATGGATGAATTCCTTGAACATGGCCACTACTACGTGTGAAAATATCATTGGGGAATTATTTAACCCAAAGGGCATAAAAGTGTACTGAAAACATCCCCATTTGATTGTGACGGTGGTCTTGATTCTATCTTCCGGCGCGATCTTGATCTGATGGTACCCTAAGAACCCATCCGTAAATGAGTATGCTTCCTATCCACCAACATTCTCCAGAACTTCATCTGTAAACGGCGTCGGGAATGGGTCATGAACACAGGCGTCATTCAGTTTTTGGAGGTCCATGCAGATTTGAATTTCGCCCTTCTATTTTTTCTCTTGCACAATCATAGGACTCACCCAATTAGATTCTTCCACAAGTTCAATAATTCCTACTGCAAGCATTTTGTCCAATTCTTTGCGGAACTTTTCCTTATACTTTGGATTCAAATGGTAGGGATGTTGCTTAACTGGCTTCATGTTTGGTTTCAGAGTTATCTTCATCATCCCTAGATCATCGAGGATCCCTTTTAACTCGGTTATTTTGGTTGGGAATAAGTCTTGATATTCGTGAAGTAATTCGATGACCTTATTTACTGTGGCATCGTCCCAATAGTCCCCAAGCATTGCATACTTTATCTCCTCCTCCATGCTAATGCTCACTTGTTTCATTTTCAGTGGCGCGGTGATGTCGAGATCCTCGATCGCTGGCCCACAAACCTCGCAACTCCCCTCTGTTTTTGGAATATTGATGTTTCTGGGGTAGTCATCATCATCTTCTACTTGTACATTGTAACATTCGAGGACCTGGCTCAGCTAATGAGACCATAATGGCTGCACTATTTCTTCTGGTTCCAGTGGTATTTTGAAAATGGCAGCCTTCACAACTTGTAGCCCATCGTCAACAGTATCCATCCATTGGTCCTCAAAATAAACGTTAATAAAAATCCTTCACGCAAGGTATCCCATTCGCCTGTACCATGTCAGGGTTTTGTCTCAGTATACCAATTCCTTGGGATGACATCCAAGGTATGATAGAATAAGTGTACCCACTTTGGCTGGGGTTCTTCTCCATAGGCTTTGGTCCATTTTGTGAGTTTCATGCGTGGGTCATCATGTCCATCATATTTCTTAGTTATTCGTAGTTCCAACTTTCCAAACCTTATCTGCATCATCCTTCTACAACCATGCTAGTCTTCAAAGGTTCCTTCATGTGTTCCCCACCAACGCGCAGGCATCGCCCGCAACACCCATTTTAATGCATCAAACCTCTAGTTTTCTAGTACCGTGCTCACAAATTTGTTCAGGAATTTGTCTGTTGCTGTCAACCCATCATACATCGGTAGATCTCGATCCTGAGCTGATATGCAACGTAGTGATTTAGTCATCATATTATAGTTTAGCATTGTTACCTGGCTCAACCGATTATGCCAGTGTTTGTCTTCTTCTTATGAATCTGAGGAATCTACACACTCCCACGGTGTCCACCCCTCCGTAGTCAGATTTACCCAATCCTGATCTTGCGCAATTATTTTGTAGATATAATCCAAGTCATCATCACTTCCATTTTCACGTACAGGTTCAATGTAGCACACTCCTTCAACTAGATCTAGCGAGATACTACACGTTGGGACTTTTCTCAAATATCATCTTCTGCTTCTTTAACTTAATGACTCCATTCATATCTGTGGTCCAGTCTATTCCTAACAATGCGAGGTAAGGGTTACTGTCATCCACAATTTCTATTACCTCAAAATTTGTTTGTGTGCTTGTGCCTTCAATGTCCATTGTGACTCCTTGCAATCTCCCCATGGGCAATATCTTTTGTTGGTTCGCCATCCGTAATTGAATAGGAGACCATTCTAATGCAGGCTTGCCCATGTGTTCCCATGTCTGTTTAGGTAGCACATTCGCATCTGAACCTAAGTCTAGGATGACCTGATCCATTTCAAACTCGCCAATCTGCACCGTCAATCACATTTCCCACCCGGTGTGCAAAGCATGCCTTCCGAGTTTGCAGACCATTCGCGGTTCACCTGACCCTGTGCACCTTTTTATCAATTCTTGTAATCCCTTAACTTCCTTATTGTCGCATAGCAGCTTTATGCATGTCTCTAAAAAGGTAGTTAGCATAGAGGGATCCATTTCTGGCTCAGGTTGATCCTTACTACGTGAAGTAGAGACCTCCACGAAGCTCTTCTTAGCTTTCATAAATGTCTCCTTTTCACATTCCAAGTCGAACTTAGGTTTCTTTGTAGGGGCCTTGCGAACCCATTTATGTTCTTCAGGTTGTTTCCCTTTATCTTTCCCTGTGACTATGCCACTTCTAAGCATTATGTTCATGTTGGGGTCTTCTTTGCACGGTTCGGACCTCATCATTTGGACGTCCTGCATTGGCGTAGGCTATGTTTCCCTTTTCTCGCGTATTTGTGCTATCAATGTAGGACAATCTATCATTTCATGATCGAACTGCTCACAGTACAAACACGATATTCTAGTTGGGTTGGTACAATCACGCGCGTAGTGCCCAGGTCCTCCATAATTGTAGCAGATTAACTGACCACGGCCTCATCTAGGTCCCGTTCCTCCTCATCCCCATCTGTGTCCCTAGAATCCACCACATGCTATTGTTGCGGCTGGATCCTAACCTCACGCCTCAGTCTACATCCTGTAGGCAGGTGTTTGGTCCATCAACAATTCATAAGTCTGACAGTCTTGTTCAACATGGCCCACTAATCTACAAAAAATGCAAAATAGCTACTAGGGAGTTTGTGTAAACTTCTGCAATAGATGACAGTTTTCCATTGTGTGCTTTCCTCCCACTTGATAGATCGCTCACTAGAGCGCGAGCACCGCACTGGGTCCTGCACCTCCTGTCTCAATGGCATTGGCCCTCCCCTTGCCAAATAGTTCACGAATACTGGACAATGATCCTTATCGTGGCCCTAGCTTCTACATTTTATGCACCTCACTTCATCTTGCACTTTTGGCAGGGGCACCCTATCCTATTTCAGATTCTGCATCTCCAAGCATAGGTTTTTTAGTTGTGCATGGATCTACTGAACTCCCAACCCAGGATCCTCTATCAGAATCTCATGCAACCTTATCTCTATTTCCAATGCTTTCGCCTGGGTTGAAATCTTTTGCTGTGATAGCACCATCCTTAGATGTGGTGTCAAATATGCCACAAACCACACGTGGTGTTGTGCATCCGTAAGTGTCATGTTGGCTTCACGTATCATGCTCTTCAGCCTCTGATCCAGATCCCATGGAGTCTTGCCTGGAAGAATCACAAGTTCCTTAAATCCAGTGATAGACTGAGTTTTTTATTTTAGTCGGCTAAACTCTTTGTTCAAAGCATCCTGGATCTCCGCTATTTCAGCATTTGGATGATCACTAGAGTGATTGATTTACCACGTCAATGCGTGATCCTGCAGCGCGCTTACTAAAGTAGCCTTTTTAATGTGATCATCCATAACTCCTTGGGCTTCCCATACTACCTTTACCATGAACTAGAACTGATATGGTTCCTCATTTCCTACGCCTCTAAAAATGGGCAACTTGATCACACTTGTCATTCCTTCGATCCCTTGGTAGCCTCTTCCGCTCCACATTACCCCAAACATCAATGGATTCACATAACCTGTCTTTCACATAACAACATTTTAATCCAAGTATTCAATGATTTGATATACCTACCTTGCGGTCCTTTGAGAAAATGCCACTCTGCTTCATTGTAGCTCACGGTTGTGTCAACCGCAAACTCAATGATAAACCCACCTATTATTCGATCCAACGAGTGATCTATTGCCCGTGAAATTTTATCTTCAAATGCCTCTAGCCTACACACCACTTCTAGAGTCCACATGATGGGTTGTTCAAGTCTGCACCTTCCCTGACTTTCAGCTAGCCTCATGATCCACTCATACAGTTCTGTCGAGAAGGACGCGAAGAAGATTTCGTGGATCTCCGTATATATGTAGCGACCCAGCCACCTCTTCTCAAATAATTGCTGGTTTTTGTTTTACTGTACCACAAACTCGTGCAGCTTCTAATCCAACCAATATTCAATCTCTTTCTTCATATGGTTCCAATGTTCCGACATCAGACATCCCTTAGGCAGATCCTAGTCCCAGCAACAGAACCATTTGTTGGCTTGATGGGGCCTGACCCAGGTTCGGAAGAGCTTTAGCCAAACAAATCCTGCACTACTGGCCCTTTCGGAAATAGTCCGCGGAGCGCAAACTGAAGTCTCACCTGAGGTAGTAGGGGAGGGTGCTGGAACCAGGTTTCCGCACCCTAGGGATGTCTTAATGAGGACTGGAAGGGTCGCTAACCGATCTGTGCACTCGCGCTACTCTGCACATCTTGACTGGCCTTCACGTAGCTCAGCGGTGAAGCAATTCTTAGATTCTTGTTATTAATGTGTTCTATTATAGATCAGATCTAATTATTAAGTTCTTCAATCAAGAATTTAACAGTTATAACCAGTGCGCACACCCATAAACCTTATAGATTTGCATAAACTCAGAACATATGCATAAACATATAGATCTGTGATAAAACACACAATATTTCTAGAACAACTTATCTTTTATTAACTGTGATCCAGTACATTCCCATTCCACCCTGCGCACTCAGCTGCATGGGTCCGCGCACTTAGTTGCGGACTCTACCAGACCTCTGCGCACACAGCTGCAAAGCCTCTATCTATCTACTAACACCCACGACTTGGACTTACAGACTCAGAGCGAATATTGCAATTACAAACCCATACTACATCAGATCTTCCCCCAAAAAGCTACCTCTACCCTTAGAGCCTCGCTCTCTTTATACATTCCCATGGTCCACGGACCATGGGCAGGCCAACTCACTTTCTATTATTTTACATTATTTTTGGGCAGACAACCCTTTGACTTGACCTATTATAGTTCACGCTCCGCACACTTCACAGAACTTTTACAATATAATTACCCTAAATTATGGGCTTTAAGCCCCAAAACCATTACGCAGGGCCTCTGCTACCCAAAAGTACCAGCAAGCTGAGTTGAGTTGGAAACAATAGGTTGCAGAGGTGCTCGTTGTTGTGAAGGCATAACAAACCCTGTGTGTGCGGCCCATGATGCTTGGAGCATCCAAACACTTGATGAGCTAGGCTCGGGAGGAGTAGGTGGTCGACCATAATAAGCACCAACAAAAGTGGAATATTTGTAAACTCCAGGAGAGACATTGGTGAGGGACGAGACAATTTTATTGTCAGTCACGGATGAGATGTTGGAATGAGGTGAAGTCTGAGATTCAGGATCGTAGTATGTCAAATGATAGACAGTGATGATATTTCCATTGTGGGGAAATCACATCTTATGGTGAACTTCATATGCGAGAACTAACATAGCATAGATATAACTATGACCCAAAAGGATGGGCATTGATGACTTCGATGTCAATAAATACAGTCTTGTCGGGAATAGTGATAAGACAATTACGATATAAGCCAAGGGGTTGCAAGGGATGACCATCCCAAGCATGCAGAGTGATGGTGGTTGGGGATAGGTTTAGGGAACCAAGTCACTTCCCAACATTAGCATCCATCACATAGGTGGAGGTGCCTTCGTCTATGATACATCACTGAATAATGGTGTTTCTTATGGAGACTGGTATTTATAATGCAATGAATGAAGGTAGGGGATGATTTTCTGACTTGTCAACATGAATTAAAATCATATTATCATATTGGGGTCCATAACACCCAAAGCAGAGAGTAGAGATTTCCATTGGGATGGGCATGTTTGGAGGACTGCCAGCATTGGCATGGTAGTAGGAGACTACGCCAAGTCATCTACTATGCTATAGGTATGGGTGGCTTTAGCAAAAGCAAGATTTCAACTTAATGGAACTTTGGGGATCCTAGGAATAACCTCTACCTTAGGCAGAGGGATCTTTAAGGTACCATTAGATGAAGAAAAAGGATCAGTGGAAACTTGGGGTTGGGACTCAGTCATTGACTTAGCAGGTGGTTTGTCATATTGGCGCGATTGACTCCGGTTGTTTTATTGTGCGTTATTGACCTCATAAGAATTCATCATAATAATATGATAATCATGATGACCAGATTGGTGGAGCTGGCGGAGTTCCTTAACCTTGTGTAGGTTGAGCAACAAGATATCCTTGGTGAGGAAAAGTATTCGTAAGCACTACTGGTTGAGATGAAGTAGGAGGGGGAGGAGGAGCTATGGGTTACGGTCCTCTAGAAGTAGCTTCCTAAGCTTCCCATACTTGATGCATTTGAGGTAAAAGGGGACACTCATGAGTATAACAAGCACAAGGCTTTTTCGTACCCTTGTTTTGCTTGGGTTGTCCACCCTATTGTTGGGTTGCGGGATTATATTGGATTCTCCGAGTTGCATTGGGTGATGGACCTTGGCTACCTTGATTACCTTGAGATTTCTAGTTACAGTTATCTTTCCCCTTTTTCCTTTTCTTGGGGTTAGGGGGATTGGCTGGACTATGTTGAGCATACACTTGACCTTGTGGAGGAGGTTTCTATTGTGGTAGAGGTGGAGCAAGCATGGGGGGATGGGGTGTTGGTACCAAAGGGGTTGGAGCACTAGGAGGTGCATACAGATAATAAGGAGATGGGGAAACATTGGGATAAATAAGTGGAGAAAAAACTGGGCCTGGAATATGTTGATTTAGATGGGGATATGCATATGGCGTGCTGGGACCTGGATAAGTTTTTCCATGTGAAAGATTGGGGGAGGGATAAATGTAAGAGGAACTAGCCCCTCCCTTAGGTTGACCATAACTCATTGGAGGTGGAGCATATGGTTGAGGGTGTGAAATGGCTCCAATGATACCATCTGCAACATGAGATGCCCCTAGTGCATTAACAACACTAGGCAGAGGTAGATTGAGGATGCTAGCATAAACATAACTTGATTGGGTGTAGATCATATCAAATTTCAAGGCTACTTGAAGCACATCTTCCTCAAATTGGGGGAAGTGTGACACAACATCTTTAGCAACGGGAGCCAAAAGCGATTTAAGGAACCAATCCATTGTTAGAAAATTATATATTATAGAGAAATGGAACACATAAAATATATTGCGGAACACAAAAAACACATAAAACAAGAGAGACACAGATATACGTGGTTCACCCAATTTGGGCTACATCCACAGAGAAACAACTAGTCCTTCCTTTTATATTATCTATCAAACTGAAGAGATACAACCTACATCAAATCTATTGTAATTCCCTCTTCTCTCTTGCTCAATCTCCTCTCTCTTTCTTGCTTAGAATACAGATCTACATAGACATAATACAATTCCCTCATATATAGCGAGGGGTTTCCTTCTAGGGAAAAAAAACCTAAATTAAACATAACTTCTACCGTCAAATCTCCACCTACTGAACGGCCCAGATTGACTACGAAATTACAACATTTTACTAGGAAATTTTATATCTATTTTTAGATTTAGGGGCACTGCCCCTGATCCCCCGCTGGGGGGGGGGGGGCTCCTAAAGATCGTTGCCACCCCCCCTGGACCCCCCTTGCAGCGCAAATATTACGGGAAGCATTGTCGCCACATTACAAACTGGGGTCCAATGCAGTGATACCTCTGAATAAAGAAGATAATCAGGCTCCACACCCAACATCCATATACATGCGGTCTTCAAATTCAAGAGCTCTACATATGATCCTCCTTCTACGCCAATCCTGAACATGGTTGGATAGGCAGGTGGTAGAAGTTTGACGAAAGAAGTCAATAGTTCATTACTACTGTCATAATAGAGAGGTAACTAGAAATAGGAAAGAAAATATTTGGCAAGAGTCACAAAAGTGGAATGAGTGGCTCTGGGTTGATCGACATACCACTTAGTAGTAGCTCTAGTAAAAGTTCATTAGAACATGTGAAGACAGATGGATTCTTCATTGATAGAATTGGATGAACACCAAATATGGAATGAGAAAACATGATCTATGGGATCTTCTCCAGGATCACCTTCAAACTTTGGGATGTCTGAAGGAAGTTTAGTAGGCATAGCTGGTCAATTTGGATCATGGAGAAGAGGATCGTTGATGAGTTGAATGAAATCAGGGAGACTCAAACCAACCATAAAAGGAAGCAATGGAGGAGGGGTGACCACACTAGTGGAGGTTTCACTTGTGGGGTTATCTTCGTTGGTACGTGGGTTACCACCTTGGTTTATCGCACCCACGTTGGTGCCTGAAATGGTGACAGTATGGGGTTGAGAATACATAGAATCAAAGGAAGAAATGGAAGAATCAGTCAGATAAGAATTAGAATGATGACTCATTGGAGGACTAGGAGGATGTACTCTAACTCGAAAAGGAGGAGTAATATGTCCTAACAAGAACTAATGACGAAGGCCTCAAATTCTATGTGACAAATGCCCAGGGGGTGCAATGACATCAAGAAAATTATGAATTTAAGGACTAAAGGGTGATGATAGGAATAAAAGAGCAACAAACAACAAGAAAACACCTAGTGCAGTAGTGCAAAGTTTAAACTAACTATATTAATTATGTTACTCTAATACAAGAAAACATGTCCTATGAAAGAAAAAATACCTCTAACCTATAGGTGGTCTAAATCCTCAAACAATCCTAAATCTACTATTTCAGATGAACTTCCAAAGAAATTCTTACTTGATAGAATATCATCCCTGTAAGAAGAGATGTATAGAGAAAGTTAGGGTAGAGAACCAACTGCTTCCCACAACTAGTCCTATTAGGTGTTTTCCTAATATTGGTCACTATGGTTACCTTTGTCCTACGGGGGTGGTCGAGTCTTGAGCTTCTTGGTAGTCAACCAACACATGGGATTCCCTACCACAGGTTGGGTAGCCTAGAAAAGAACTGCTTGCACGATGAATTTGCCTAAACCCTCTAAACCGGGTTTCTGACACACTTCAACTTTGGACCATGGGATCGTGAATGATTTTAAGCTCCCTAATATTTCAACTTATATGTCTTAATGAAAGTGATCAATAGGTTTTATTGGAAGCCTATCCCACTGATTCTACACCTAAACTACAAATATTGTTTAGCCCTGGTGCCCGAGTAGGATTAATCTATGTAGGTTGAATTCTTAAGGTGTAGTGTTTCAAGTCTTGGCTTGGAGGTGTTAACCAAGCTCACGTTCGCTTAGGGTGTGAGTGTATGAAAATAATGTGTCAAGTGGATGAGTTAATTGAGAATGTTTTATGATGCCATGTGTTTCTGAAAATAAAGTGCCGAAATACTATAAATAATGTTGCAAATGACAAAAAAATAAACATCCAATCAAGCACACAAAATCCCACCCAAAAAGGCAATCAAGCAGCAAAGAAAGAGAGGGAAAACAAGCTACTCAAAGAAACATAAAATGCCTAAAAGACCTAATATCAAAGGCACAAAGATCTAAAGGCATTAATTTGTTGTAAATGGTGTAGACAAACATCAAAAATCAGAGGTGGAAAATGCTACAAAGGATAGGTATGAAGCTCCAAAACCTAGGATGCTCAAGGAGATCCTAAGTGGGAAAGGAAAAACCAAAACTCTAAAAGGAGAAAAGGTAAAATAAACCTATCAAAAAGTGTTGAAAAGTAATGGATCAAATCTTGAATATCAGTGGCTGAAAATGTTGAAACCCTAGACTCCTCACTTAATCAATCTCTTCCTAACAATGTGGAGGTGTACTCTAAACCCTAGGGGTATGTTTCCTTCCTCAAAGAGAAAAACTGAGAGAAACTAGGCCTAGGGGAGACTAAAAACAGAAATAGAAAACCCTTCCTAGTCTACACACAACACTCTTGGAAAATCTGATTTGTTTTTGAATTTGTTTTTGGAAAAATTCCAAAACGCAGGTACTGACCTGGAATAGTGGAAAACACTGTTTTTTGGCCAAAAAGTGCACTTTGGAATATAGATATGGGGCTGAAAAGTGCGTTTTTCTCTTAGGACTCTCGGTCAGCAAATATCGCACAAATTTTTCCGTCTCCTGCTCGAATGGTACCTGTGACTTTCAGAAAGAACCAGAAAACCACCAGAATCTGAAAATTTGAAAAAAAAGGAAATAATACTATAAATATAATTTGAGAGGCTAAAAATAGCTATAGAAAACCCTGAAATTTACTGCAACTTCAGTCACCCAAGAATGATGTTATTACACCAGTGGAGTCACAATTTGTCGATGACAAATGTAGCTTAAAGTCCTAGTGGAGTTGCCATTTGTTAGTGTGAAATTTCTTGGAAGGTGTACCAAAAATGTTCCACTTAAGTCACTAGGTGACACGTGACCCTAACAACAATTTGTATCTTCTTATGCTTCAGATCTATGATAAAACTTAGAAAACCTGCAACAAAATAGTTTATACGATCCAAAAAAACAACAATATAGATATCCAATGCAATAACCCAAATGGAAAGACTCTACAATGAATAGATATTTTATTGATAACACCTGGTGGAGGAGATCTATAAAAAGAGTTTGCAAATCCCCCTCTGTGGGATGGGCCCTTTGATTTCCTTGATGCTTCAGTAATTGATTCTCTCTCAATGCATGAAAAAACCCAAAACATTGTGGAGAACTGAAATGGGAGCTCAAGTGAAAAGAGATGATAATGGTGATGATGATAATGATCATGATGAAGAATGAATGGAAAAACCTCCTATTTATAACAAAGTATTGAGTTAATATTGAAAATGGAGAATAATAAAACAATATTGAACAAATCAATATCTGACCGTTAGGAACACTTTATTATAATTTTTGGAGAGAGAAAATATATTTAAAATGGTCAAATATATTTATTTAGAAATAATTAATAAATAAAATGATTTATTAATTATATTGTGAGGATTATGAATGGTGTGAAATTGAAATAATTATTAAATAGTGATTTGACAATTATTCCAATAATAAAAATAAGGAATAATAAATAAATAGTAATTTGTTTAATTATTCCTAGGGGATTTAGTCAAATGTGACAAGGAATAATTATTTAAACAATGATTTAATAATTATTCCTAGAGAAAATTAAATAAATAATGATTTATTCAATTATTCTCATGGAGTTTTTTTTTATTTTAATCAGAAAATAATTTAATAAAAATGATTTACTAAATTATTTCCCATGGTGAAAGTGATTTTACTATGGTAAAATCAATCCTACATGGTGTATTTCGATCCACTTAGTTAGAAATGGCTAGGTGATCATTTTTTGGTGATAACATCTAGGATGTAGGAAGAATTATGTTTTGAAAAATCACCAAGTTGTGTGCTAACCACACTCCCCATAGTCCTAGAAAATGAAGTGTCCTATAGAGTTTTAGGTCCTTTCTTTCAAACCAGGCCTTCAAAGTATAAACATGCACCAACACAAGCCTACATTGTAAATTTTCCTATTCTAATAGCCATGTCCCTACATATCTGCTTAATTCATTCAAAATATATATCACTACAAAACAAATGTTTTATACCTCAATACACCCTTCATCCTGCCATATGGAAAATAATTGCTAAGACAAGTGATACGACTCAAGATCATCCCTAATGCTAGCATTCATCTTCATTTCTTCTCTAGGGTTTACGTCACAAACTATAGGTCTTCCTCTATTGCATCACACAAGCACTAAGAACTCTCCATGATAATTATATAGATGGAATAATGATTATAGTGTAGAAAAATACATTCTCTTCCCTCTATACAGTGTAGGTGAGGGAGGCCAACAATGGTAAATTGGACTAATTACATAATAAATTTAATTTAATGCACAAGATAAAGTCTCCAAGTGAAGTGCTCTCTCTCCAAGGTATACATGTCAAGAGACCAATCCTTAGGTGCTGAACTCTTTAAGCATGGATTGCAAGTGTCAAGTGCTATTCATCAAAAGTATTCTTTCTTTCCAAGACAACCATCCCATGCTCCTCAACACATGTATCTTAGTTTCATAATTAATCCCATGTAATGTGCTCTCAACCCAAGCGTCTATAATTAATCCCATGTAATCGGTTTTGTTGTCTACAGGTTATGTATTGCATGGTCTTGCATCCCTCCTTTGGCTTACGATTTTTGGAAAAGGACTTGATAAATCCATGATTGGATATTGATTTATGAGGACTTGATCATAGTGATAGGTTGGTGATTTATAAGGGTTCTATGATTAATGGTAGCACAAAAGAACTCAAGGTACACATAAATAAACAACTCAACACAAGAAATGCAAATTGACATATTAACATAACAATATACAAGTAAGTTATTGAAAGTAAGCTAATGATACCTTATTCTCCATCCAAATAACAAAGTCAAACCACTTTTTTCTTGTATCATATTGAATTCCAATTGTGATGGATAATGGCCATATTGTTGCTACTGTCCAAAATGGAAAATGGACAAGTTAAAGTAATTAATATCCAATCATTTATTTTTTGTAAAAAATTAGAAAAAAATATAATTTCAGATATTAAATATACTTACAAATTTTCATACTAAGGCTTCTAAACCTATTTGGCCACTATGATGTGTGGCACAATATTTGGCAAGCTTGGCCTTCGAGGCCTTGTCCTGAAACATACACTAATTCAATTTAATTATGCACCAATAAAATAAAAAATAATTTAATGAATTTGGAATAATCTTATGACCAAATTTAAATACATGTATGCTCTCGTCACTGGACTTCCTCCGTGCATCTGCTCTATCATATGATTTCATGATCTCTTTTCATACTTTCACGCTTACATCATTTGGCCTTATTTTATCCCTTAGCCCAGGATGAATTTGTTTTATCCTTTTTGTTTGGTTGCAATGAAATCTCTTGCAGTTTTGAGTCATTTGTTTCTTTACTTGCTTTACTGGCCAACTTGTCCCAATTTAGTTTGCATGTCATGGATGACTGCCTTTTGAAGGTGCACGAGTATCTTTGATAATGGAATATGTAGATTCTCTATGAAGTATTGAATGTATGATTCCTTTAACCTACTATTGAACACTTTCCTAGCATCTGTCATTCTGATTTCCCTAGAGACAACATCATATTCTACCTCGACTTCGTATTTACCAACACAAGGTGCATAAGTACCATTACTAGTGGTGGAATAAATTTGTGTCCCAAGAGTGGGTGGGACACTGGACGTCTTTATTCCTTATTCCACATTATTAGAGGTTATTGCGATTGATTTTTTCCTAGATCTTTTTCTCGATCCATGAATTGATAGAGAATCAATTGATTCCCTTTGACAGGGTTAATTTAGTTGGTATATTTTATTGCCTTTAGTTCGTTCTTCCACGTATTTGGCAAGCATGTACACATCAATACCTTCTAGTTTATTCATTTCTTCTACCCCCAATATAGAAGCCATTACCTCTTTCAGTTTCTCACTATCATGTCCCTATATATGTACACTAATTTTTTTTTTTTTTTTTTTTTTTTTTAAATTAGAAATAAAAAAAATAAACCCTAATTTCTTCTTTTAAAATTCAGAAACTAAAAATTTAAAAGTACAATTCAAACCAGCAATGGAAACATGTGCAAATCTAACGTCAATGTAGAAACAAGCACTCAGAATTTGAAGAGAGGGACGAAGCGATGGAGGAAGAATAAACTAGGGTTTCAGGGCTGTTGCAGGGGCGGTTCTCCATGGAAGGGCGAAATGGAGGGAGTTCCACTCCCTCCTTCAAACAGGTTGTGACCAGCAGGGGTAAAAAACCTATTGAATATGATAAAGGCTCTTCAAAGGTAATGAACAGGAATAGTGAAGAGGAACAAGATGGATTGAAGTCAAAGGAGAACAACATCACTAAAGAAAATGAGGAAGAAGACAAGGAACAGGGAACAAAAAACAAAGCACACATGGGTCCATGTAAACCCAAAGCTGTTGTTACTCCCAGAGTTGTTTTAAATGAACCTGCTCTACAGGTGCATAAGGACCATATGCAAACTTATGATATCATTTGTAAATTCATGGGTTTATGGCCCACTGAAAAAGCCTTACAAATGTGGATAAAATATCACTGGAAACCAAAAGGAAGCATTGACCTACACCTTGGGTCAAAGGGTTTCTTCACAGTGGTATTCGCAAACATCGAAGACAAGGATAGGGTTTTTGAAGATGAGCCCTACTTTTATACTGCAGCAGGTCTCTATATGAGACCTTGGATCATGAATTTTTTTTCTGAAACGTGAGACCTTTACTTCAGTCCCAGTTTGTGTAAGACTCTATTCTATTCCTCTTGATTATTGGCAAACAAAGTCCTTATCAGCCATAGGAAACAAGTTAGGACGTTTTGTCAAAGCTTCTGAAGCCACTAGGAGGGGAAAGTACACTTCCTTTGCTAGAATATGTGTGGAGATGGATCTCTCTAGAGCTCTACCAAATGAGGTAATATTAGAAGTATTTTATGAGAATGGGTGCAAACTATGGATTATGAACATATTCAATTCATATGTAACAAATGCCATGAGCAGGGGAACCTATTCAGGGACTGCACTCTCACTAAAACAGAGAATAAGAGTAAAATGACCGCAATGAAAGACTTTGAAATCTTTCACAAAGTGGCAAGCAAAGGAAAAGGAAGCAAGAGGGGGGTCAAAGAAACAAAATTCTGATGGGCAACAAGCCAATGAAAATAGGTTCCAAGTCCTGGAAGTGGAAGAAGGGATTACAACTGTAGACCAGATAAAGAGAGAAGGTTTAATGGAGGAAGGGAAGAAGAGAACAGGGAACAAACATCAGATAAAAATATGCAGACAAAAACGATGGCGAGTGATGCAGAAACAGAAATGGATCATGAGATGACCCAAAGTGAGATGGAAATGGAGGACCAAGAACTTCAGGAGATTCTTGAGAAAGAAAATTTAGATCTGGAGGATTTCTTGATTCAAGGAACCAAGGAAGGGATATAATCTTTACCTCCAGAAGAGTTCAGCAGAGTCCAATAGTTATTTATATGGAAAACCCAAAACAAAGGGCCGCAGAGGCAAAGAAACAAGGAAAAGCAGAATAGCGAAGGGGTAAAAATGGTGAAAACAACACCAGGTTTAGCACCCAGAAACCCAGGAAAGAAAAGGGGAAGGAAAACGCAGAACAAACTATTGATGGAATGTGGAAAGCTAATGATAGACTCAGGTAAGATGAAAGACCTAACTAGCTACACTGTTACTAATATTTAATAATGAAGTTCACTTCTTGGAATATTAGAGGTCTAGGTCGTAAAAGAAAACAGATACTGATTAGTAATAGAATGAAATAAACAACACCAGATGTGATCTTCATCCAGGAAACTAAATGTTCCATACAAAAAATAAAAGAGATTCATAGCAAATGGCTCAATCGTTATGAGTTTCTGGAAGTCAAAGCAGAGAATACAACAGGAGGTATACTCACCCTTTGGAATCCAAAAAAAATAGACATTTTAGATGTTGAGGCATCTATAGAATATTTATCAGTGGTCATACAGCCTGTAGGAGATAAGGAAACCTACCTGATCAAAAATGTTTATGGCCCCCAAAGACTGGAGGGTAAACTCAAATTTCTAGATTCTCTGGAGAACCTCAGAGATAGACATTCAGGAATTCCATGGATATTGGGAGGTGATTTCAACATGATCAAATCAATTTCAGAGAACAAAGGTGGAACTAGAGTTCTAAACAAAGACTCCCTGAAACTTCAGACTTTTATAGATACTATGAAGTTAGTGGATATTGTAATGAGTAATGGCATATTTACTTGGAACAACAAAAGAGGGGGAGAGTCTCAGGTGGCTTCAAAATTAGACAAATTCATGACCTTAGAAGACCTTATGCTCAATGAAAATGAAATATTAGCGAGAATTCTCCCCTTTGGAGGCTATGATCACTGGTCGGTTCATCTGGAGGTGCAGAGTATAGGTACACCCCGGAATAGACCTTTTCGATTTGAAAAAATCTGGCTTTCCCATCTAGATTTCACCAGCAACATAGCCAAATGATGGTCAAAGGATTTGAACATTCAGGGCACAAGAATGTTCCTTCTTCATAAAAGACTAAAACATATCAAGCTCTGGCTAAAATAATGGAATAAGAACAAATATGGCAATATTTTTGAGGCTAAAAAAGTTGTGGAGGGTAAAATGTAGGAACTCAACCAAGCCCTTATCATAGATGGCTTCGAGGAAGCCAGAAATGATTAGGCAACTAAATATAATCAAGACTAGGAGAATTTATGCAAACAGGAGGAAATATTTTGGAGGCAAAAATCTAGGGTTCAATGGCTCAAAGAAGGAGAACGCAATACCGTATTTTTCCACAGATCCACTATGGCGAGCAGAGCGCACAACAAAATTTCACTGATCAAGGCTGAGGGAGGTAATCTTCACAACTCTCATGCAGAGATAGAAGCAGTTCTTTTTAAGCACTTTCAAGGCATAACCAAGGAAACCTGCTATGAAAGAGAAAACTCCATCAAGGACTTCACTAGACATATTCCTAGGTTGGTGTCCAGAGAGGACAATTTCAACCTTAGCAAGCCAGTAACTGAAGAAGAGGTCAGTGAAGTTCTAAAAGAAATGCAAAATGGTAAACCACCTGGCCCAAATGGGTTCAATGTAGATTTCTTCAAGGCTTGATGGAATATTGTAAAACAGGATATTCTGCATGTTGTAGAAGATTCTAGGATGAACATAACTATTTTGAAAGCTCTGAACACCTCCTTCATCACCCTGATCCCTAAACAGGAGGTAGCCCAAACTCCTGAAAATTTTAGACCAATAGCTTTATGCAATGTGGTTTACAAGATTATCTCTAAAGTGGTAGCCAATAGACTCAAACCTCTCCTTCCTACCCGCGTCTCTATGGAACAATCTGCATATGTGGAAGGAAGGCAAAGTATTAATAATATTATTCAAGCATATGAGGTGGTACACTCTCTGACTAGCAACAGAAAGGCTGGTATGATCATGCAACTGGACATTGCCAAGGCCTATGATAAATTGAATTGGAATTATATCAGGAAAATTCTTATTGCTTTTAGGTTTGATCACAACTGGGTGAGATGGGTCTTGGCCCTGGTCACTTCCTCCAGCTTCTCAATTTTGGTCAATGGCTCTCCTTCTAAGACTTTTCTTCCTTCTAGAGGCCTCATACAGGGGGACCCACTATCTCCCTTTCTCTTCATCCTCATGATGGAAGGACTGGGACGGTCTATCAAGCATGCTAAATAAGTTGGCAAGATCAAAGGTCTCAAACTTTCTGATAGGGGACAGGCTTCGACGCATCAACAGTTTGTGGATGATACCATGTTGCAGGGAATACCCACAGTCAAAGAAGCTCTCGCATACAAACAAATTCTAAATGACTTTGCCAGGGCTTCAGGTATGGAATTCAATCTCTCCAAATCTAAGATTTTTTTCTTCAATACTAATATTGCCATTTAGAGGAACATTGCTAAAATTTTGGGCTTTCAAAGGGATTCTCTCCCCTCAAAATATTTGGGGGTTCCTCTAACTGCTAAGCCATTACACAAGAGCATCTGGGAGCCGGTCATTAATAAACTACAAGACAAAATAAGGAAACGAACTATGAGGTCCTTACACTTGGTTGGCAGGTTGATGCTCACGAAGGTTGTTCTTCAATAAATCCCAGTTTTCATGCTTTCCACTCTCCCTGCTCCTAAAGGAGTCTTGCATCTATTCAGAACCATACAAAGAGACTTTCTCTGGGGCAAGGGGGAAGAAAAGAAGAAATGGGCCTTGGTAGCCTGGGAAAAAATTTGCAAACCTAGAAAACATGGGGGTCTTGGTTTGGATGATCTTGAAATTTTAAACAAAGCTTTAGGGGCTAAGTTATGGTGGCACTGGATAAAAGAAACAAAGGCTCAGTGGGCTATAATTTGGAAAGAAAAATACGCCAGCTCATGGCAAAGTAATGACCATATTCGAATGGATGGAAATATTAAGGGATCACACATTTGGAACAAGGCTTGGGATAATAGAGGACTAGTCCAAGATAATGGATTCTGGGAAATTAGAGAGGGAAACTTAGCTCTATTCTGGGAAGCCATATGGCAACAAGAACCCATTCTATTAAGAGAGGAATTGAAGGATATTAAGGCAGAGATAGATGCTAAAGGATTATACAAGGTTAAGGATTTCTAGGATCAAACCAATAGTATAGGAAAATGGAGAATATGGAGGAAATTTGATTTTAGGGATGAAAACCCCTTAAAATATAGAGCTGAAATGCTAATGCAAGAGTTAGATCGAAGGAAAATTTTAGTGTCAGAAGGGAATGACCAGCTGAGATGGGGCAACAACAATGAAGCACCTTTAATCTTAAGGAAGCTAAATTCATTCTCCTTGGTTTGGCCTCCCAGGCTTCGGACACAGCGTGGCAAAGACTATGGAGGCATCAAGGTTGGATGAAAATTAAACTCTTCATGTGGCTGGTCCAGCATAGGAAAATTTTAACTTGGGAAAACATCAGGAAGAGGGGAGTTTTAGGGCCTTCTAGATGCCAACTTTGTGAAGCTGAAGAAGAAACAATGGAGCACCTCCTCAACAACTACACCTTTACCTCTAGGTTGTGGGATTCTTTTGCCTCCATTTTCCAACAGTCGGATAGGGACAAATTAAGCATCATCAACACCCTAAACAAGTGGAGAAGTAATTTTTCGAACAATGAAATCCTCGGCTCCGCTTGGGTCCTAATGCCAAGCTTAATTATCTGGAATATTTGGAAAGAAAGGAATAACAGGATCTTCAAGGATGTAAAAAAACCATCCCTTTATCTTTTGGATCAGATCTTAAAACAACTTCAGGAGACAGTGGGTACTATAGTCTGAAATCTCCCTAAGAATCAATCTTCAGTTCTAGAATTGAGGATTCTCTATTAGCTAGGGTTGCAAGGTCTCATTCCTCAGGGCCTGGAAAGGAAGATTCTCATTATAGACTCTGAGTTTGATTTTTGGCACCCCCCAAGGGTTTTTTAAAATTCAATATTAAAGGTGCCTCTGAGGGGAACCCGGGTACTGCGGGTCATGGCGGGGTTTTAAGAGATGAAAGAGGAGATATTCTGTTCATTTTCCATGGACACCTAGGGAGAGCCACCATTAATATAGTAGAAGTTATGGCTATGGAGCAATGTTTAGAATTCCTGATTCAGGATAATCGGCACAATGTGATTGTGGAAGCAGATTCTGAGTTAATCATTAACTCAGTCAAGAGAATCAGTTGGGGCACAGCATCGGAAAAGGCTTCAAGGAATTGGAGGCTGATATAGATTTATCAACGGATCCATAGCTACCTTTTGTGCCTCCGCACAGTTAATTTTAAACATGTGTGCAAATCAACCAATAAACTGGCGAATATTCTGGCCAATCAAGGAGTGAACTACACAGAAAATAGGTTTGCAATGAAATGGCAAGAACTACCTCAACATAGGCTAAAAGAGAAGTGCCACAATCAGGCTAAGGAAGATTGGTTGGTGTTTTGGAGCAGGGCCATGGAGGATAGCATAGATGACTCAGAAGCATTATGATCAACAGAGTGTACATAATTGATTATCCAGCGAGTGTTGAGCTTCAGAGGACCTTTGTTGTTTTGAGTAATATGCTCAAGCAGGTTATTAGTGGCAGTAGAGAGGGAGTTTTATTTCTCTGGGTTTCAGGCAGGCTGGCGAAAGCCTCTTCTCACAATGGCACAGGTAAAGCTGAGATGGTCATATCAGGAAACCTTGGCATCCCCGAAATCCTGATTCTTTCGCCTTTGATCGGAATACCACAGCTAGGGCGGTTTTGGGATGATCGAAAGCCTCACGAGTAGGAAGCAGTTTTTCCTTTTTTGCAGCGATCCCATTCAGTGAACACCAAGTGGCAGTGGGGTTAGATGAAATACTGCTCTGATCGCACGCTAATGTTCGACGATGTTGATCGGAGTGATATGAATCTCAACCGTAGGATTTTGCGAGGAGGATCAATGGTTCATATGGAAAGAGCAAGTTGGTGGGTCGACATGCGTAATCGGTGGCCGTATTACCATGTGTTATCTTCCCGAGAACATTATACCGGTTTGGGAGCTGTTTTATGGCGATCGCGGGTCGTGCTAGCGGTAAGTGGTATTTCCGTTTTGGAAGCGATCCCATACAGTAGGCTACACGTGGCGGTGCGGTCGGCTAAAATACCACCCTCATCGCAAGCTAAAGTTCTGTATTTTGGTGGACATGATATGAACATCTACCATCGGATCAAGCAAGGCAGATCGATGGCTGCAATTGGCGGGCAAATTTTCTGCTTTTTAACTGGGCAAATGAGTCCTCTGCCATCAGATTAGGTCAACTGGCTCTTCAACAATAGTGACATTTAATGCGGCTTGTTTGGGAGTTAATGGGAAATGTTTAAGCTCCTCTTCTTGTCGGGAGGTTTTGGTCTGAAGCGGGAGGCTATATGTTTTAGCTTCGCTGCAGGCCTCTTCTTCATTTTGATTTTAAGATTTTAGTTGTAGGGTTTTCGGGGTAGGGGATTTTGCCTCCGGCCCATTCTCTGATGGGTTTTGGGGTCTCTTCCTTGGTTCACAACTCCTTGTGGACAGTTGTAAATTTTGTACTTTATTAATGAATTTGAAGGTCCAACTCTTGCATTAGCAAAAAAAGGAAACATGTGCAAATCTATAAATTGAGTATGAAATACCTCATTCTTGCAAGAATCAGATCCCTTTGCTCATTTCCCTCCGTTGTTGTTTGATATTTTTTGGCATCCTAGGGTGATTTTTTTTCCTCCACACTATGGAAAGTCCATTCTCTTTTCTCCCTATATTTTTCTCCCTTCACTCTAACTATTTAAACAATAGTAGTGCAAAATGGATGGACAAGGGTTTAATTTTCGTCTATGGTAGGGAGTGAATGAAATACACAAATTGATTTCGTGACTGCTAGAGGCCGAATCACACCCACAATTCAAACTTTTTTTTTATTGAAATACACAACAGGGGAGTAGAGGTCCATCGATATATCTGCCCACCATAAAAAAAGATCCAATCGATTAGTTATTTGCTTTCATAGCCTTAACGCATTGATCCAACCGTGGTATACTCCAACTCCGCACAGAACTTCAAAGCTCCCTCAATTTGCAATTGGTGAGTATTAGAATGGAAATATGTTGAATGTAATACATTTTTTTGGTTGAATAGTCGGGATACACAATATGTTTATCCATTGTTCACACCAATTACAGATTGGCTGGATTTTTTTCTTTTAATTTTATGATTTGATCTAATTTGTATTCATTGTCATCTTCGCACTTTGCAATGTCGATTTGGGAGGTTTCCATGTTATTGTCATTTTTAATGAGGTTTAATTGAATACCAATATTGGATGTGCAATGTGCACAAACACATGGGATAATAATAATAATAATAAAATATTAATAAACATGGTTGATATAAATATTAATAAATGTGCTTAATATACACCTATTGGCATTTATCAACCACAATTTTTAATGTGGTTGTGCTAGTTGAATACCAATATTGGATGTGCAATGTGCATAGGCACATGGTATAACCTGAAACCTTGGTTGATGTAAAGCACTATAAATGGTGTTTTGACCCTACAATGAAAGGTGTTTTATGTCATATTTTCCTAGCCCACTAATGAATTTGGTGTGATTTCAAACTTTATAATTTTATTTTAACAACCAATGACTCATAATGTAAAAATACACTAGTTATTGTCACATACACACATTTTCACCTTTAAAGGTTGTGTTGCTTAGTGATTATGTATACATGTTACACAAACATTTTCAATCCCGCCACTCACTCTTTATTACTTTATAGGGTGGATGGTGGTGTTGAAAATATGCCTCATTCACAAGTTAACTTATACTAATTATTATATTATATGTTGAGATCATTTAGAAGACTTAAAAATCAAAATTTGAAAATAGTATATTCTCTAATATATAGGGTCAAAGGATTTTTTTAAATTTAAATATACAAAAATACAGATTTTTGGTGGTTTAAATTATGAATGAAGTGTTTGAATTAAGTTAATGAAAATATGAAAAATTAAAAAATTAGTCCATTAGTTTTCATAATCCTCATCTAAGATTTATAAGAGTTGTGTGATGTCACCATATTGGGAATATAATTTAACAAAAATGGTATATATTGAAAATGGGGGCATTTTAGTTAGAACGGTGCAGTGAAAACCAATTGAGATTAAATCGATTGTGCGTTTAGCAAATTGGATGGAGCAACAACGAAGTGAATAGATGTTATGTGACTAATTCCATTTTTCTGTATTACATGCAGGATATAGAGGAGGCCATGGATAGAGGATGTGGATGATGTAGACCTACTAAATCAACAAGAGGGAAGCGGGTGGCTATAGAATCATATACGAAATATGTAGATACAATAAAGGTAAGAAGACAAAGCAACCTCAACCAAAGGATGATGGTGTTTATGAATTTACATATACTAAAACATAAACGAGATAAAATTATATAAAATATGGTGTTGTTCTTTTCAAATCCAAAGCATGATATCGATATGTCAAATATATGAGTAAAGTGAGGTTGCATGTTGGATAGCATATTATATTAAATAATATAATTGGTGTAATAAACATAATTGATTCTGTTATTTATTATAGGGGTAAGACGAGGCCATGCCAATAGATCATGTCATATTAAATAAAGACACAACAAATGTCGCAAGACATAATGTAATTATCAAACTTTGACTTAACTTAGGAAGCATTTTGTGATACATCCATCCTTTTTCACATTATTATTATAATTTATAGTGTATTTTCCAAGATTGAAATAAATTAATGCATGTTGTTGATATTTCAGATGGATATTGGAACAAGTGAACAACCTAAGCATTCAACTAGCGAAAGAAAAAAACATATGTACGTGGACATGGACCTAAAGTTGTTAAATCACGAAGAACACAATGGATGGAAGAGGATACATAATGGATACTTCAAAAACAACAAATAATTGAACTGAAGAAGAGGTTGTTCAAGACTATAGTACATGGGATGGGATTTGTTAAGCGATATTTGATTATATTTCTTTGAAATTGATACATTTATGGTTTATCCAATTCTTTCCGAACATTAAATAATGTTTGTGTTTGTCAATAAGTAGAAGATAATATTTCAACAAGATGATCCAAGGAGAAAATATCATATTTAAAGAGAACTCCACCAAGGAGAAAATATCATATTTAAAGAGAACTCCACCACCTGAGAAATTTGAACAATTGATGAGATTCACATACATTGATGACTGTAACATGCTACCAGCTAACGACCTTAATGGTGATGAGCATGCCAGTGAAAATGCAATGCCTGAAGAAGGATTGAGTGAGATTCTTATAGGTTTCTTTTGGGATGGAAACAATGATGACAATAATTATCGTATGGTTGACAATAACGATGAAATAAGGGTAATTATCACCAATGTAATGTTGATGATAAAAACCTACTAAAAGACTTCATCAAGCAAATAGCAAAGACACTCATGTTTAAATAAAGTGCAAGTAGAACCTCAAAACTCACATGCAGATTAATATTATTAGAAATCAAGTCACTATTTGGATGTTCAGGCAAATGATTTAGCACCCTATTGAAGTGAGTTGAAATATATTTCTTAGAATGCATTGTCAATTGGTCTACGTAATTCATAAACATTCATCAACTTCATTTATATTTCTTTAAGTAGACTTTAAAACCATATATTGTATATGAATAGTCATATTTTATAATATTGACATATCAAACATGTTGATCATAATTCAAACGTTCAATTGATTTAATCTTTGGAAATATTACAGGGCATTAAAAACTAAAATATTTCTTGAAGAGAATGTGTTGCCATAAACTTGCTGAGAGGCACGTTAGTTGTTGGTTGAGTTGGGGATTGAATATAAGAAAATTCATTCATGTCAAAATGATTGCATTTTATACAAAGATGAATATCAAGACAAGGTAGAATACCCTGTATGAAAATTGAAGAGATATCGTACAAATGTACAAGGTCCTATAGTTCCAAATAAGGTTTTACGTCACATGCCAATTATACCTAGACTTGAACGAATGTTACATTGCAATTCACTTTCACAATTTATGGTCTGACATGCAAATAATAGGAGTAACTATGGATTCATGTGAATTCTGACTGACTCCAAAGCATTGAAACACAAAGGAAAAATTACCAAAAAAATACAAAGATGAAACCCATAGTATTAGTTTTGGTCTTGCAATTTATGGATTGTGCCCATTCTCTTTCATGAGCTCAAATTATAGTGTTTGGCCAGTAAGATTGATAGTATACAATATTGCCTCATGGATGAGTGTTAGAAAGGAACACCTTATGCCGAATCTCATTGTTCCAAGAAAACATCAAGTTAAAAGCATGGATGTTTTTCTTCCGT
The DNA here is from genome assembly GCA_031772625.1 of Pinus tabuliformis. NCBI lineage: Eukaryota > Viridiplantae > Streptophyta > Pinopsida > Pinales > Pinaceae > Pinus > Pinus tabuliformis. Next base: position 212,519,862 of record CM062811.1, read on the forward strand.
CTTTTATTGATGAGATGCAGCTGCAATGGAAAGGAATAAGAATGTATGACATATCACGTCCTCCATCAAATATGTCCTTCATGTTGTATGGTGTGCTATGTAGGAATATTTAAGATTTCCCAGGACTTGGTTGTTGTTCTAGTAAGATAAAAAAATTTACCTATTTACACTCATAATTTATTGTCATCCCAACTTTCATACTTAGTTTTGTACTATTATTTTGATGTTATTAACCTTATTGAATTGCAAGGATTCAAACAAAGGGGATATTTGCATGTCCAAGATGTGTAGAAAAATTTCAAGGGAAATATTCTAAAGATCTTCATAAATTTATTTATGAAGCAACAAGGTTTTTCTACCACCAGATCATAGGTTTAGAAACTACCATAAGAATCAATTTAATAGAAAATTAAAAATAGAGGCCCTCCCATGATTATGGGTCCAACTAACTGGCTTAAGAAGTATGAAGATGTTGAATCTAAATTTTGGCAATTTTTTCGATGGGGGTGATTCTATTGAAGAACCAGAACAAGTTGTAAATAAGAGCCAAAAGGAATGAAAAGGAAATCCATATTTTATGATCTCCCATATTGGAAAGATCTATAATATATCACCTATTAGACCTAATGCACATCTTGAAAAATGTCCCATGTTTATTTTTTCGATATATAACTGTGAAGCAGGAAAGTGTTCCCTCTACCGACAGAGGCAACACGTCTAGCCCTAGAGTGGGTCTAGTCACAACAAAGACAAAACAACAATTGATTCCCTTAAATAGTCATCGTTGGAGGCCTACCTCAAACTGGTGGTTGATGAAGTTCCGTTGCGCTGCTCCAGCTTCCGTTTCCTTCTCCTTAATGAGCAACCAACTTGAAACAACACAAGACAACGACAAAGCACGTAACCGAGAAACAACGATGATCTATTTACTCATAAAGTCAAGAAATCATAAGCTATCAAGTAAATTACATACAAGACATAGGAAATCATCATTGATTGTATTAATAATGAATCAAGAGCAAATCTTACAACCAAGTCTTGACGTCGCAAGCCTTCTCAGAGGGTCCAGCTAGTATGTTTCTCCAAGCATTCACTCTTCTAGGATGGGTCTTGTTGCACAAAATATTGTCACCATGACATTCTGCAATCAGTATGAGTCTATCACCACTCATACTTTCCTCCTTTACAAGTCTTAAACCTCAGTTCCTCATGTCAAGCCTTGAAAAATAAGAGAAAGCCCTTAAAAGTCTCTAAAACTCTAGTTCCGTACTTTCTCTTAGCATTACCTACGGTCCCGCACCTACTGGTCATGTCCCCTGCGTACCTGACTACTCTCTCTCTATGTAATGGGTGCGAACCCCTATAAAAGTCAAAAAGGTGCAAGTATATTCTTAAAAACTCACTTTGAGTCATTTCTGGAAGCTTCCAGAGGGAAGCTTGAGGTGGTAAGTTCGCTCCTTTAAGGTTCATGCATCCCATACCTTAAGGAGATAACCCCTTGATGAGAGGAGCTTATCCCTTTGAAGGAGGACTCTATCCCTTCATAGGTGGACCTGTAACTTCCTTCCTCTGCACTATAAAATGAGGCATTGGGTTGGTTACTGTGGAGGTTGAAAGCTAAAGATTTTTGAGGTGAAATGTTGTTGGAATTTAGTCTTCCTAATTGAGCTTGAGAGGAGAGATTACATACCTTTTTTATCTCATTGAGAAGAGTGTGAGGCTTGTCAAAGTAGAGGAGATTCCTACTTGGACCTTGGGAGGAGCTTGTACAACATCAAGGCACCAAAGGTTGTAAAGTTCTTCTTATTTTCAAAGTTAATACAATCAAGTTTATTTTTCTCAATAAATTGTGTTTAATGGTTTATTTCATGGATTCCTTGATCACCATGATGAATATGATTTATTATATTAGCTATGCAGGTGTTATTTGATGTGTGCTTGTTTGTGTTTGCAGTTTCTCAAAAGGAAACTCATTCGGACAGTCGAAGCGTGGCTGCCACAAACTAGCGTTGGACTTAAGGTAGGGTCTAAAACACCTCTTGGTTTTTATTAATGATTCACAATATATTTAGAGAAAGATAGATTTGCTTGTTCTGCTTGTCACTAGATATCTGTTGATACTAGGGAGATCAGTCTTGTCTGCAAGAATGATTTATCCGGCCGACAAATTGGCGACTCCACTAGAGACTTGAATTTTGTTTTTTTGCCTTTCCTTTTACTTTGACTTAAGAAACTTTTTCTTCTTTCTCGTTTTTGCTTGATGTGTGTGGGATTGGGTAGTTTTTAGGATCTGGAGTATATTTTATTTTTACGAAATTTTGAAGAGGACTGCATGTTCTCTTTGTAACACAGTGCGGACATCCCCGCACTGTTACTTTACTACACAGAGCAGTACCGCATCTCGTTATATCAGAAGCCTGCGGACCCTGTCAAACTTTTTGAAAAACCTAAATTGTTTTCGTCCAGTTAAGCTTATGATTTATTTACGTTTTTAGCCTCTGCCCAGATCTGCATGTGTCCTGTCAAAAATTTCTTGTAAGTGAGTTCCATTGGAATTTTGGTTTTAGGTTATTTTCAAGAAGTTTTGTGTGCCTGGTTTGATTTGCGCTTGGTCTTTGTAGTAACTCAGAGATTAGAAGCCTAAGAAATCTTAGATTACCCTGGTCTTTTTGGTCTTCTTGCTGAGTTTGACTGATTTTGAAATCTACCCTTGGTGAGAAATAGATCTTGTTTTCTCTTAGCAAATCTTTGAACGAACTTGTTGGAAAGTTTTGAATTTCATTTTTAAAAAGAAAACATAGTTGGGTGTTTTTTGATTAATTTGTTATTCTGAACGAATTAGTCCTTAGTTTTCTGAATAACTAAGTAAAATGTCCTCAAAAGGAAATTTTTTAAGCTTTTACTTCAATTAGGTTTTTAGAAATTTTTAGATCTCAAGCATAGTTTTTTTTAGTTTTGAGTGTTTTCTAGAAATTTTAGGATCTCCTTTGAAAGAAATTGTTTTCTGTAGTTTTTGAGTGTTGAAAAGAAAAGGAATTTTTCATGAGCATAATTAGTAGTCTCGTTTTGAGTTTATTGAAAAAGACAAAAAGATTTTCTTTTCATTTATATGCTGAAGGAAAGATTTGTTTTTCAAAGAATTGCATTCTCAACTCTTTCTTTAGCTAGAAATTCATTGAAGAAAAAGAATTGTTTATCATCTTAGGTGCATTTTTAGTGTTTTGGAGTTGATTCTTCACACCATAAAGTTTCATCTCCATTCATATTGACTTAATAAACAACCTATAAAAATAACGCTTAAAGTAAAATTTATCCAGCAATCTTTTAATTTCTAGGGCTCTTATCACCAACATAGCTCAGGCTAGTATCTTGGAGTAGGGAGTAATTAACTCTCTAAGATAGTTAAAAAAAACAAGTAGCTATATCTTGCAGTAGGAAATAAATCCAATTGTTGCATGTATCCTCTGGGAAGCTCCTCTTAAAGGAGTCAAGCACGAGATCATATCTGAACCAGTGAGGTAATCAATCCTTCCTCATTGGGAATGATAGCAGATATACACGTATTAAAAACAGTAAACCTCAAATTGACCATTGTCGAGGAGCCTGGGGTCACTTGTTGGTAAACCTTGGATTATTTCAAGGAGCATTCAAGGGGATTGAGCTTTGTTACTCCGCCCTTGCGTGTGTATCAGATCATAGATTGTTCCCCCAGGTATATTTGTTTTTGTTGGTAACCTTAGTGGCTTTTATCTATAGGATTCTTTCCTAAGGTGATGGTGGAGGGAAGAACCCACTGTACCTGGAGCAGACATCGACTAGACTCACATGGACTCTCTTGGGGGTTCTCTTCACTCGAGATGGTTTTATGAAGAAACTTGTGCCAGTCTGTCTCATTAAGCAGGCTGTCGGGGTAACTGTTCCAACCGCCCTTTCTGTATTGAATTCTGCAACGTTGGATTTCATCACCAGCTAGTGTTTTTGGTATGGAAAGTTACTGTTTGTGTGTGGTTTGAACTCTTAGATTTTTTAGGCGTGTGATTCAATTATTTGGTTCTTTAGAGACTTTAGGTGTTTTTATTGAGATTTTTCTTTGTTTGCGTGTGAAGTAATTAAAATATTTAATCTTGGCTGAATTACCGAGACAATCCCGAGTATACACTAAGCCAGCTTGAAGGGATACGAGCTCTTGTAACACCTAGTGACAGTAGAGTTGGGTCACCGGAAGATAGAGAATCTTCTTTAGTTGTTCATCCTGATTATCAAGTTCAAGCAACAGAGTATATTTCCGAACCGATTTCATTTTCCGAAGTTACTGGTAGTATTTCTTCAACTAGTGAATTAGCTGAAGAACCTAAAATTTCTGAGCCTGAAACTAAACCTGCCGCTACTCCATCTTCAAGATTTGCTTCTCCAACTTCTAGTGGTCCTGGTTCACCCAGGGTAGAAAGGATCATTACCCAAAATCTTCCTTCTGGACTGATCCAGGTGGATATTGGTGGCCACCTGCCAAGTCCACCTGGACCCCCACCATTGTCTTTCTCAGCATTTTCAGTTTCCTTCATTGTAGCACAACTTACTATTTTTAGCAGTTTTTCAGGTCCCAAACTTCCGGAGCCATTTTGAGGCCCTAAACAACGTTTTTTGGGGAATCCAGGGGCAACATGATAGTGCTCGGATAGATCTTTCTAATGAGCTATTGTACGCGTCAAACGGAGATCATATGCCAAAGTTACGACCCCGGGAAATTGATGTACCAATTTACCCCAAACGGGGCCCACAGTTTGGCGTTTCATCTCCTAGGGTTAGGTTTTGGAATGTTAAGGGTTTTTCCATTGTTCCTCAACAATAAATAGGCCTTCGAGCCTCATTGTAACACAGTTCAGAGGCATGTAGCCATCACATCTCTTCTCAGAGATAAGCTACCATCGCCCTAGCTGGTTTATTTCCATTTCTGGTTGTAAGCATATTTCAGGATTTTCCATTAATGAAATGAAATATTATTTCCGCTGCATCTTTTTGTATATGGTTATCTCTGTAATTTGTTGCGTTCCTGTTTAAATCCGGATCAGTGGTATCAGAGCGGTCTTCTTTTTCTCTGTTTTTCTTTGCATGTCCCCAACAAGGTCGGCATATAAGGAGTTAGGGCTTGAACTGGTTGAACCTTTGCAAGACCAGCCTCGCAAATCCCGACGGCCTCCCATGGCGGACGAGAAGAAAGACGAGGGGGCAGGAGATCCCATCAAAATCTTGCTCGAAGAAGCCCTCGAGCGACAACAGAATGCGATGATGGACAGCTTTGCCCAGATCCTTCAGCGGCTACCCAGAAGCGGCGCATCGGCTTCCAGCAGCTCCTCTGGAAACGCCACACCCTTTAAGGTACAAGTTAATTTTGAAATCCCCATATTCGAGGGTCAGATAGACGCCGATGCCGTAGATAAATGGTTAAATCTGCTAGAGGGTTATTTTTCTGTTCATGAATTTTCGAGTCGGGAAAAGATTGTTTTTGCTCTTCTCAAAGCAGCCCCCCACGTTAAAGACTGGTGGGAAACCTACTGCGAGCAGAAGGATGAAAGTACTGGCTCACTATTTTCAGCCGCACCCACCTGGGATTCGTTCCGGGATGCCATCAAGGAGCAGTACTACCCTGTCGGAAGCTATGAGGATGAATACATAAAGTGGACCACGCTACGGCAGGGAAGGGACCAAGACGTGCCGGAGTTCACCAATCTTTTCCATACCCTTCGCACAAAGTTGGGTATCAAGGATTCGGAGCAACATTTGATACTCAAATACCGTGGCTGCCTGCACAAGTACATCCAGGAAGAAATACAATTCCTAAAGATCCCCTCGCTCGGCGCAGCATACCGATATGCCGTCAAGGTCGAGCAGAAGTTGAAACAAAAGAAGCGAGACTTTGGATCTGCGAATCCAAAGCAGGGGAAAGGTGCCCCTAAACCACAGAACAAAGGACAGAGCCAAGGCGGGACAACCCAAGACAACCAGCCGAAGCTGCAAGCAAAGAACAACGCCGCGAAGCCGAGAAAGGACACTGGAAAATGGTGCGAGTTCCATAAGAGCTCCGCTCACAACACAAGTGAGTGTCGGGCCAAGCAGTCACTGGTGGCTGAGCTAAAGGTTTCAGAATCAGATGCATGTTCCGACTCTGAGTCAGAACCCGATAAGGGGTATGAAAAAGGGAAGCAGATCATTGATGCGGATCCCAGCGCCACTGTTGCTACCGCAAAGATCCAGAAAAATGAACCCGAAGATCCAGAGGAGGAGGAGCGTCTCTTCCACTCCCAGATGCGGGTAAAGGGCTCCCCGATACAGTTCATTGTTGATAGGGGGAGTCAAAAGAACCTCATTTCGGCAGAGGTCGTGAAGCGGTTGGGCTTACCGACCACAGCGCATCCACAACCATACACCATTGGGTGGCTTCACCAAGGGCGAGATCTTCGCGTGAGTCAACAGTGTCGCCTTCCATACAACATCAAGCCCTTCACGGATGAGGTATTGTGTGACATTGCTCCCCTTGAAGTTTGTGATGTATTACTAGGACAACCATACTTGTGGAAGCGACATGCTGTGTATGAATCAAGGCCCCGTGCTGTTATTATTACATTGGGAAATAAGTTGTTCAGGATACCAGAGGTAGCACCACCTGCCGCCATCTCTTTGATTACTGCAAAACAATGCAGTAAGATCATTTCCAAAACCAGGAAATTTGTTTTCCTGATGATACGCCCTCAAGGGAAGAAGAAGACAGTGGCCGCGGCCTCCAAACGGGGTCCCTCTGCACGACAGCTACAGATGGACAAGATTGTGGAGGAGTACGAAGACATCTTCACCTCCCCGGCAGGGGTTCCTCTGCACTGTCAAGTCAAGCACTCCATCGATCTGACCCCAGGTGCGCCGCTACCCAATGGACCAATTTATCGGCGCTCCGTTCTGGAGAACAATGAAATCAAGAGGCAGATTCAGGAGCTCCTGCAGAAAGGTCACATCCGTCCGAGTTCATCGCCCTGTGGGAGCCCGATCGTGTTGGTACAGAAGAAGGATGGGACGTGGAGACTCTGTATTGACTATCGGGCGTTGAACAAGATCACTGTCCGTAATAGGTACCCGATCCCGCGGATTGATGACCTCCTAGACCAACTAAAGGGGGCGAAATATTTCAGCAAGATCGATCTGAAGTCAGGATATCACCAGGTACCAATCGAACCCTCAGATGTGTGGAAGACTGCCTTCAAATCCAAGGAGGGCCTCTTCGAATGGTTAGTCATGCCTTTCGGATTGACGAATGCTCCTGCAACCTTTATGAGGCTAATGGATGACATCTTGCGGCCATTCACCAACTCCTTTGTAGTAGTATACTTGGATGACATTCTGATCTTCAGCCAGAGTTGGGAAGAGCACCTCCACCACATCCGACAGGTTCTCCAAACACTGCGGCAACACAAGCTATGTGCCAATTTGGAGAAATGCACTTTTGGCATGACCCAGGTTCAGTATCTGGGATACATCATTGATGAACAGGGGGTGCATGTCGATCCAGCCAAGGTCCAAGTCATTCGGGATTGGCCCTCTCCAACCACTCTAACAGAGCTCCGCAGCTTTCTAGGTCTTGCCAACTTCTACCGCAGGTTTGTGCTGGGGTTTTCTCATATTTCTTGGCCCTTGAGTCAAGTCACCAAGGGAGGGGCGAAAGCAAAATTCTTTTGGTCTGAATCTCAACAGAAGGCATTCAGGGAGTTGAAGGATCACCTCTGCACGGCACCAGTGCTCGCGTTACCAGATTTACAACAACCATTTGAGGTCGAGACAGATGCCTCTGACTATGCTATTGGGGCAGTCCTTACTCAACATGGACATCCAGTAGCATATCACAGTGAAACACTTTCAGACACAGTCCGAAAGTACCCCACTTATGATAAAGAGATGTATTCCATTGTACAGGCCTGCCGACAATGGAAGCATTACATTTTGGGGAAGGAAACGGTCATCCACACAGACCACCGACCCCTGCAGTTCATACAGACCCAAGGGAAATTGCAGAATGATCGCCATCAGAAGTGGTCTACATACCTGCAACAGTTTCACTTGAATATCAAGTATAAAAAGGGCAGCACCAATAATGTTGCAGATTGCCTCAGTCGACCACCGATCATGGCGCTGACCACCGTGCTCAACTCTTGTGGGCACGAGACTTCTGATTGGCCACGTCTCTACAAAAGCGACCCAGAATTCGGCCACACATACCAGACACTCTTGGAGGGTCGGCATGTTGCAGATTTTCACCTCCAGGATGCCCTATTATGCCACCTCGGTCACCTTTGTGTTCCTTCAAGCGAGCGTGCCAAGATGATTTTGGAAGCACACTACAGTCGGGCTGCTGGGCATTTCGGGGTCGAGAAAACAGTGGCAGTACTGCAAAATTATTTCTATTGGCCGAATCTTCGACAGGATGTTGGGAAGTACATCCGATCATGTACTGCCTGTGCCATTGCCAAACCGACCATTAAGAAGCACGGCCTCTATACCCCGTTGCCTACCCCTAGTCGACCTTGGGAATCCATCTCTATGGATTACATGTCAGGCCTTCCTTCCACTAAGCATGGAAATGACTGTGTTTTTGTGGTCGTCGACAGGTTCTCGAAGATGGCCATTATGGTGGCCTGCAAGAAGAATATCACAGCAGAAGCCACTGCTAAACTCTTCTTTGAACGAGTGTGGGTGCACTTTGGGATCCCACAGTCTATCATCTCAGATCGGGACAGTCGGTTTCTCAGCACATTTTGGTCCAGTCTCTGGTCAATGCTGGACACCAAACTCACGAATTCCACAGCCTTCCATCCTCAAACTGATGGCCAGACAGAGGTTGTCAATAGGATGATTGTGCACATTCTGCGCATGTATAACTCAAAGCATCCACGCACATGGGACGAGAGCCTCCCCTATGTTCAGCACAGCTACAACCGAGCTCTTCACAGCTCCACTGGCCATAGCCCTTTTCAGGTGGATTTGGGATTCCAGCCACTATGCCCCATTGATGTGGCCATGCCACTTGCAGCTACTCACATGAATTCAGCTCATGTCCAGTCCGAAACAGATAAGGCCACCAGCTTCATTGAGCGCATCCAACATATTCGCCAGCAGGTCCATGACATTCTTGAGAAATCAAATGCCAAGTACAAGCAACGACATGATCAACATCGGGTGCCACACAAGTTTCAGGTGGGCGACAAGGTCTGGTTGCATTTGCAAAAGGAACGCCTTACTGGAGCCTATCGGAAATTGAGACCACTCCGATATGGTCCTTACACCATTACTAAGGCTATGGGAGACAATGCATTTGAGCTCAGCATTCCCCCATTCCTTGGCCTGCACCCAGTGTTCAATGTGGACCGCCTTCGGCCATACTTTCCACCATTGCTAGACACATCCGACATTGCAGAACAGCTCAAACCCACAGAATTAAATCCAGATTGCATGGAACAAGCTGCAACTGATCGAATCATCGACACACAGATCAAGAACACTCGCCAACAGAATATCCAACTGTATCGAGTTGTCAAAGCAGGCCAACTCCTTCAGCAGGGCAAGTGGCTCACCAGGGAACAAGTTCAGTAGAAGTTTCCTCATCTCATGGAGGAGCTCAACGCAATGGCGACCATTGCTTCCTAAGGGGGGAGGAATGATCCAGGTGGATATTGGTGGCCACCTGCCAAGTCCACCTGGACTCCCACCATTGTCTTTCTCAGCATTTTTAGTTTCCTTCATTGTAGCACAACTTACTATTTTTAGCAGTTTTTCGGGTCCGAACTTCCGGAGCCGTTTTGAGGCCCTAAACGACGTTTTTTGGGGAATCTGGGGGCAACATGGGTCCATGGAATGGACCCATGTTGCCCGTTCCAACAATGATAGTGCTCGAATAGATCTTTCTAATGAGCTATTGTACGCGTCAAACGGAGATCATATGCCAAAGTTACGACCCCGGGAAATTGATGTACCAATTTACCCCAAACGGGGCCCACAGTTTGGCGTTTCATCTCCTAGGGTTAGGTTTTGGAATGTTAAGGGTTTTTCCATTGTTCCTCAACAATAAATAGGCCTTCAAGCCTCATTGTAACACAGTTCAGAGGCATGTAGCCATCACATCTCTTCTCATAGATAAGCTACCATCGCCCTAGCTGGTTTATTTCCATTTCTGGTTGTAAGCATATTTCAGGATTTTCCATTAATGAAATGAAATATTATTTTCGCTGCATCTTTGTGTATATGGTTATCTCTGTAATTTGTTGCGTTCCTGTTTAAATCCGGATCATGGACTTATTGCTATTGAAGAACTCATTAATCTGGAAGAAAATATAACTCTCCCTAAAAATCAACCAACTTTAGAACTTAGGGAGCGTGAATCAATTTTCTATAGTCCACCTAGGAGTGACGCTTGGTACATCTCATTGACCAACTTGTTAGAAAATCTGGGTCTTAGTTTTTCACCACCTCGAATTCCTTTTCATCCAACACCCAAAGGTTATTATCCTCCATTGAATATGTCGAGACAATCATCCATGTTTTCTCAATCTCCGGAAACATTTTTATATGGCGGTCATTCTGTTGCTTCTGGGTATCAGTCACTCACTGGTACATTTTCAGGAGCATCTCCTCAGCCCATTGAACATGGGATATCAACTGGTAATAATGGAACTAAACTGTTGAGTGTAGAAGAAATTCTTATGATATCTAGCACTATTCCAAATCCGCAACCTCAAGGTAGTCAGTTACCGCCTAGGGGCAACCTCAAGGTACTCAATTACCGCCTGGGGGGCAACCTCAAGGTACTCAATTACCGCCTGGGGGGCAACCTCAAGGATAGTACATACCTTCAGGACATTACATACCTCAAGGTCAACCCCAGACGCAATACATACCTCAAGGTCAACCCTAGTATCAATATATACCTCAAGTTCAACCCTAGTTTCAGTACGTGCCTCAAGGTTATCAACCTCAAGGTCAGTACCCAACCCAAGGTTTCCAACCACCTTTTGGTCAATCATTTGTACAAGGAGCTGGAAATGTACCTTTGAATTATCAACCCTACCCTCAACCTGGTTATGGTCCTCAATATGCTCAACCTTCTATGGGTCCATACCCCGGAATGAACATGGTGTGGGATCCATCTCAATCTCAATAGATCTTACAACCTAATGTGCAGTTGTCATCTCAATCTGGACAACCTTTGGTTTCTGGTTCAACACAGCAACCTGTCCAGCCTATTATTCAAACTTCTGCACCTAGTGTAGCTCATCAGTCTGGGCTTGGTTCGCCTCGAACTCCGCCTCAAACGACTGCTGCAATTACTGTAGCTTCTATTCAATCTATCCCATCTACTTCTGGAGTATCAGCAGCTCCAGTTTCTACTCTAGGACAATCTGGTCCAAGTACGGTTGTCACAAGTCAACTGCAATTCACTTATCAACCTACCAGGGACAGTATCAATTTGGTCCTGCTGTTCAAAGCCCAATTTACCAGTATCAGTCGTACCCTGGATATTATTATCAGCAACCTCAACAACCCCGGTTTGGTCTGGTTAATCCTGGTTTTCCGGGAGGATATAATATTCCAAATGCAATTCCAATTCCAAGTTATCCTGGATATCTTCCTCCTGGGGCTGGTCTTATGACCCAGGGTTTTCGTGACCCTAACTGTCAGTTACCATTTATTGCAACTTTGGACTTGCCTGATTTGTCACGCCTTATGAACGATCCAATTAATTATCTTCCGTTTTGGCCACCAATGCCGAATAAGTTGCCCAGTGATATCCCTAAGTTTGAAGGTAAATCAGGAGAGGATCCGTCAAACCATGTGATGACTTATCACCTCTGGTGTGCATCTAACTCCATAATAGATGATTCAATTCGCTTACATCTTTTTCGATGCACTCTGATTGGTCTTGTGGCCAAGTGGTACATTGAGTTACCACGAGCTTCTTTTTATAAGTTTAGTCAGTTATCCACTTCATTCTTAACTCATTTTCAGTTGCCTGTCAGATATGACAATGACACGGAATTATTAACTTCATTAAAACAGTAAATGTCCACATATATTTCAGATCATATTCATGAATGACGACGTCGATGACATTTAGTGAAAGTTTTTATTCCGGATCAAATTTTAGTAGAATGGTTCATTAAATCATTATTACCTAAATCACTGAGGATGTAGCTAAGGCAGGAGTTGTTAATAAAGAGCAAGTAATTGCTCAAGCTCAGTACCTTGACCTTGTTTATACATAGTCGGGTACTTTACACGAAAAAATCCCCGACCTTCTGAAACAAAATCAAATAACTGCAGGGTCTCATGCCGCTAATGGTATGATTGGTTCGGTTAACACCAAAAGCAAGAAGAAATCTTCAAAGAATTCTTCTCCTATTATAACTTTACCAGATTCCCTGACAGGAGACTCTTCCGCTGAAATTCCCACCGATATTCATGTCGTAGAATCATCTACGGCCAAATCAAAATCTGATGGTAAAAAGAAGGGGAAGAAGAAAAATAAACAAAACTCAAAAGAGAAATCAGATAAAATTGAATCTACTGACGAGAAACGTAAACCTCGCTATCCTTGTCTCATTTGTGACGAAGATCATTTTACAATAGACTGCCCACACCGCGCTGAGGTTGCGAAAATCGTCAAAGGTTCTCAAATGCCTGTTGTCTTGAAGGATCCTTTTCCTAGTCAAGATAGTAAGATGATTGGTTCTTCCTCAAATGCCTCAGAAGAACCCATAATGATGATGTCTCATGTCAGGATTGTGATGCGATCGCAAGATTATGGAAGTAAAAGTCCTATTGGTGGTAAGGAAGCAGAATCTTCTAGTTCAAACCCATCAACTTCAACTCCTGGTTCTGATCTGCTATAGATCGAGAAACCTAACACAGACTTAGTAATAAAACCGCCTACTAAAGGTATACTTTGGAAGTCATCTTTCAATCCACATGCGAGAGCTGCTCAGAATTATAACATTGTTGAAGACTTAGCTATATCCCCTTCAGCAATGTTGGCTTTGGAAGTGTTGTAATCATGTCCAGCACAGCGTAAATTAATTTTGTCGGCTATAGGAGCTGTTGATATTCAGGACTCAAACCTTATAATCTTCGATTTAGAGAATAGTACACCTCGCCTACCTCATCAAATGGCTTTCCAGATTCTAATGATAGTAAAAAACAGACCTTGCTTTAGGATTGTAATTGATGAGGGAGCTTCTATGTGTATTATGTCGATCCAGTGTTGGAGATCGCTTGGTTCTCCTACACTCAATCAATCCCTGACGATTATAAAGGCTTTTGATGGCCGTCGGTTCCATCCTTTTGGCATTCTACAGGATTTACCTATAAGGGTTGAAGGCAAAACTGTTAATCTAGATGTGGAAGTGGTTGATGCCCCTCTAGATTACAACCTTCTCTTGGGTCGCAGCTGGTCTTATGCTATGACTATTGTTGTTTCATCGGTTTTTCGGTTTATCAAGTTTACTCATAATGGAAAGATCGTAACCATAGACCAGCTGAATTACTTTTCATCCGACCCAGCCTCTTCTGAAAGTATCCAACATGTCGGTAAAACAACTATCCCTTACAAGGATGTTGGGGTAGGATTGGTTAAAGATTCTCGTTTACTAGGAAATTTTTCCTTTCCTCCTCCTAATGTATCGCCTTCTACTGCAACCATTCATATGATTTCATCAAGATCTATTGTTTTGGATGATCCTTGGATCGTACTTTCCGAATCTGAGGTGGATTCATTTGGTGATGCGATGCCTTTGAGTCCCTGTGAAATTGCATATTAGGCTGTACATTCGTTTTCCGACCCTTCTTCAACCGAAATTGATCTAATGAATGTGGTCCACGGAAAATCACTTTCAATATCAACCTCAGATTCAACAACTTTTTCTGAGCTTGTTCATACTGATGAGTAGATTTGTGAACTTTTGTCTGTTGATGATTTACCATGGGAAGATCTTCATCATCGATCTTCATTCTTACCTGAGTTTGATCATTTTGAAAACGATTTTTCATCTATTTTTACTACTGATTAGGTCAAAGAACCACATAATCCATTGCAACATCCTGATTCTGAGTTAAATTTGGGAAATATTTCTCAAACGGTTCCTATTGACATTTCAGTTAAGCCTGGAATTGTTGAAAACATTCATATAGGTGCTTCCTGTACGGATAATGAACTCCAAACTTATAAAGCCCTATTTCAAGAATTCTGTGACATGTTTGCCTGGTCATATGAAGAAATGCCAGGAATCGATCTGTTAGCACCTAAATCTGCCTTAGGCTTAAGGAGGGAAAAATTCAGGGTAACCACAAACCACGCTCAATCTGGTAGCTAGCCCTACCAGAACAGGAGAGGGCTCTCTCTGAGTCACGCTCAGTGAATGGATAATCAAAATGGTCTGAGATGACTTATAGTGAAATATTTATCTTAGGCTAGTGAGTGAATATGGATACAAGAAACAATTTTTATGAATGATTGAGCTTCTGGGATGTTATGGGACCAACATACAGCAATGAACAGAGAATTTAATACAAAGGCAAAGATTACTCTGTGAGGCAAGACAGGCAGAAAGTGTAGTGATTTAGTTCGAAATAATGTGGAATGGAGAGATTTCTTAGGAGAGTGAAAAGGGCATGAACACATGAATCCTTTTCAACAAAAGAAGAACACATAACGTGAAACTTTCCTACAGGCAGAGCAATAAACATGAATTCTACCTTATCTAACTTAGAAAATTTCACTGGAAGTGAATATGAATGAAATGTGAAACATAACGAAATACATATGCAACATAAAGAGAACACATTTGCTACACTCACAACCACATGAATCTCATGAAACAGAGCTACTGCCTTTCATTAATCCTCTGTCAAAATATACAATGAAGAATTGAGTTTCTCTCCCACAGTCTCCCAGAAATTACAAGCAAACCAACCCTTTGCAAATAGTTTACATACAATATATATAATGTGCCATGAAGATATAGAATTCTCAGGGGTTGGGGAGTTAGTCGAATCGTTACAAAATGGAAGTGGAAGCCAACCATTAGCTACAGGTGCAGCGTTACAAACATGACAAATGGCTTGGGTGATCGTTTACCTTCCTTTGCCACTTGGATAGAAGCCAATCTGGAGTGAAAATAATTTAAATTCCACCTTAGGTGCCAAAAAATGGAAATGTAGATGAGCGGGCACACTTGGAGAAGTCGTGAATCGAAATTTCGTGAAACGGAGGTAAAATTGGGCTTTTTTCCTGCATGCACTGCGCCATTTTCTGTGTGCGCCACGCCACTTTGGAGCCTATTTTGAGGCACTTGTAGGTGTCCAAAATGTGCCCAAGTGTTCTTGTTGGAAAGCCTATCCTGTCTAACTTCTAACCCAAGTGGAATTTCTGAATTTGGTGCTCATTTTCCCCTCTAAATCTTCATTCTCGCAAGACTGCTTCCTGTGTGTCAAAATAGGGGCAGAGAGGTAATTTTTTGAGTGTTTTTGACCTCCTGGAGACTCAGATCTTGCCCAAATTTCTTGTCCAAGCACCAGTGGTCGTGATTTTTCATGCTGAATCCAAAAATGCAAACCATTCTTCATTTAGAGCTCCCAATTTTTAGCGCCGCGCCACTGGGAGAAAAAACCTGCGTTTTGCCCAAAAATTTGTCATGTGACCAAAATTTTTTGGGCTGGAGGTAATCTATGAAGTGCTACGCTGTGCCAAGGAAGCTTCAGCCAAGATTTGAAGCCGATATTTCTCTTTTGCCTCTTTTGCCTCTTTTGTTGCTTTGCTCAATTTTGCCTTCAAGCTCTTTATCCGGGCCCTTGCACTCATGTTTCGTGCCCTGTAATGGAAAGCCATGTGTCTCAGTAAGGCATGGTCCTTGTCGGCCTTGTCTAGCAGCCTCTCCAAGTGCATGTTAACTCTCTATATATTGGCCTCCCGATCCTCATTGATCTCTTGCTCCAATGACGTGAGCTCAACTCTTCTTCTTTGTGCAGCTTGGTGATGCTCAAGAATGTTTTGTAGCTCCATGATCGCCCGCTGATCCTCCAGCTGTTTGTTCCTCTACTCCAGGTATTTCATGTTCCACTTAGCCCTCTCCAAGTCAAGGGATAAGGCTTCAATCACTGATTGCTACTCTTGGATGATCTCTCTAAGCTCTGCATTTGTCAGTTCTGTGTATGTCTCATCATCATGAAGGAGAACAAATTCTATCTCTCATTCACCTGATGGCTCACCTGAAGGCCCCTCATCATGCATTGGCTCCTTACCTCTGTCCTGTTCCTGTGTCGTTGATGTAGGAAGCAAGGCCCCTTCCACCCCGGGTGGAGATAACACTCGCTTTGCCGCTGCAAACAAATGTCTACTGCCTCTCTGATAGGTGATGAATACTGGCATAGTAGCGGCCTCATGGCACTCATACTGATCAGAAGGACCACCTATCTCATGCTCTGCCTCTGATACTACCTGTGGAGTGCTGAAGAAGTCATGGGAGATGAAGTCCTCCCAAGCAATGCCCTACAATCCCAACTCATGATCCACCAAAATCCGGATAAGAGCAATGTGATAAACACTGTTAAGTTGCTGCTGAGGGGTCTTATGCTGCATGAAATTGTTCATCCTCTCTATGTTCCTGCAAATGAAAAATGGGAGGTTCATCATCCGCACCCTGGTAAAGTGCATGAGCAACCTGATGTGATAGGCATATAGGCGAGAGAATCTCCCCTCACAACTGAAGTACTTCATGATCAACCTCATGAGTGAAGCATACTCATCTTTCAAATATCTAAATGGGAAGACTCTTGTGAGGTGCCTCAAACAACTGGCCTTAATGTAAGGCTCATAGTATTGCCTATCCACCTTCTTCTTCTTATGCCACTGTTCTCCAACATTTGGTATGCCTGTTGCCACTGAGATAGTTTTGGGTGTCAATGTGAAGGTGACCCCGGCCAAGATAGACTGACCTCCATGTAGGTGAAGCACAGAAAGACGGGCCAACTCATAATGAACTCTAACATTAGCCACCCTTTGACAAAATTCAAAACATGCTAGGTGCTAGAAACATGACATAGCAAGTGGGCATGCCTGCAATTCAGTGAGGGTGTTTGGCTCATCCCTGACATGTTTGCCACTCTTGTGATGTCTCCTGGGGGCCTGTTCTCCTGAAGTTGTATCACTGTGAGTTTCCACCTCATACTATGATGAACCCTCAAATGCCATGATTGTTGTTTATGTACTGTACTTAGGTTTCCCTTTGATGATGGTGAAGCTGGGTGTTGTTTTTGTGATAACTACCACCAAGGGGAAAAATGAAACAAAAGGGAGTATTAGGAGGGGAGTAATGTGATGGGAATAGGGGTTATGGGGAGAAATTTGTTTAGGGAAATGTAGGGGGTTTGGGTATTTAATAGGGTAGGGTTTTTGGCGTTTTGACAAGGTAGGGTTTGGGGTTTGTATTGACCAAATAGTCGAGGGATAAGGAATATGAGTTTGGTAGTATTTTAGGGTAGTGGGAATAGGAAACAATAGCATAGGGGGATAGGGAAAAATGGTAAGGAAGGAAAATGGAACCTTGGCATCAACACCACACTTATACAACCCTAGCAACAATGACTTTTTGGCATTTTCTTGTGGTTGGTTTTATGAAATTTGTTGCAATCAATCATGGGCATAAACCACCATATCACTCATAAAATTTGATGAAAAAGTGATGTTACAGAGCCTACCTACCGATTTGAAGGGCTTCACAAAAATTTTGAGGAAGTTTGGCAGTGTTTTGGCGCTTTGTCTGTGTGCGCCGCGTGCAAAACCCAGTGCGTCGCACCCTAGGTGTGCGTTGCGCCCGTTGGAAAATTACACTGCAGGCTGGCTCTATGTGCACCACGCCCTCTGTGTGCACCGTGCCCTCTGTTTGCATCGCGCCCCTGTCTATATGTGCCGCGCCCTGTAAACCGCCTCCAACTTTGCTCCAAACACCACGATGCACACTCAAACAGTTTGCAATGTCTCCCTACGCACTTGATTTGCAAAATGACTTTGATTTTGGTGGGAACTTGTATTTAAAGACTTGAAAGTCATGGGTTAAATCTTTGCTTTTCAAAAACCCATTTTTCTATTGTTATGTTTTGACACTTTTTCACTGACTTAAAACAACCCTGATTTTCACTTTCCCTTTGAAATTTTAGCTCAAATGATGAAATTTTCAGCACCTTTTGCAGGGGTTGCATGACAGGCCATTGAAACCATGACTGCATCTGAAGAAATTAATTGGCGAACTTTTGAAAATTTTATCACAAATGACATTGTTTGACTTTTCTTCTAAACAGAGTTTTGAAGAACAGTTGCAGTTTATTAGTATGATGATGAAACTTTGTGAATCATAACTGTGTAATGGCCTCACTCTGGCCTGCATGGCTTTACTAGACATATTTAAAGACCAAACTGATAAATCCCTAGACCTAATGATCAAAAATGACCTTTTTCCATTAAAGGACCAGACCTTGACTGTCATGGACTTTGGTGATCATTGACAAAAGACCTAAGCCAGCAAGAGCCTGACATGAGGGGAAATGACTACCATGACCTTTCTCCGTCAGATTATGGCATGCCCCTAGTGGAATGCAGCTGAGTGAATGGAGCGGACACCTAAAAATGAAATGCATAAAGAGTTTTGATCTCTGATGAAGGCCTGACAAGACTGACTCTAACACGATCCAACAATTGTTGTTCATGAAATTAAAACTTACCTGGATGTTAAACCTGTCCAGCAATGTTTGCGTCAGGTACATCCATGAAAAGCTGCTGCTATTAGAGTAGAAGTTGAGAAATTACTTCGAGCAGGTTTCATTTATCCAATTCCCTTAACGGATTGGGTATCGAATATTGTCCCTGTTAACAAAAAGCAAGGAACAATAAGAATATGTATCGATTATAGGGATATTAATCAAGCTTGTCCTAAAGAAAATTATCCAACTCCCTATGTTGATCAAATCATTGATGATTGTGCCGGTAGTGAAATTTTATCCTTTATGGATGGTTTTTCCAGATACAATCAAATCAACATACTCCTTGCTGATCAACCAAAAATGGCTTTCATTTGTCCATGGGGGACGTTTGCTTACTACAAATTTCCTTTTGGATTAAAGAACATTGGAGAAACTTTTCAAAGAGCTATGTCTTACGCATTTCATGACATCAAGCACATTGTGTAGCCCTATCTCGATGATTTACCTTCCCATTCATTACGTAGAGCCGATCATCTCATTCATTTACGAGCAATCTTTATGAGATGTAGGCATTATAAAATTAGGTTGAATCCACACAAATGTGTTTTCGGTATAGAAACGGGTCGTTTACTGGTATTCATTGTTTCAAAAGCCAGCATTCGTGTCGATCCCTTGAAGGTTGAAGCTATTGTCAAATTTCCTCCTCCTTCGACTCTTCGCCAACTCCAAAGTTTGTAAGGGAAAGCAAACTTTTTACGTCTTTTCATTCCTAACTACGCCGAGATAACAAAAGGTTTTACCAGGTTGTTGAAACAGAATACTCCATTCTTTTGGGATGAAATAGATGACAAATATTTTGATGCACTTAAACACGCGTTGACCCATGCACCGTTATTGCATCCTCCCAACTACAACCAGGATTACTTCTTGTACCTCGCTACTTCTCATTCCACCATTGGGATGGTTTTAGTTCAGGAAGATGAATTTGGTAGTGAACATGTGATTTACTATCTTAGTCAAACTTTGAATCTGACTGAGCTTAAATATTCACATGTGGAGAAATTGGCCTTGGCAGCTCTTCAAGCTGTCCAAATATTTCGTCATTACATCTTACTAGGCAAAACTACAGTAATTTTTGACTGTAACCCTATGATCTATATTTTGACCAAACAATTGCTAGCGAGCAAGTATTCCAAATGGATTGTTATCCTACAGGAATTTGACTTGGAATTTGAAAAATCCAAGGCGAAGAAATCTTTGGTATTTGCGGAACTGGTGTGTGATTTCCCGTGTGCTGATACTGAAACTGTGGCAGAATAGCCCATTGTGGACAAATCCTTGTTTCTTATCAGTACTCTTGACCCATGGTATGGAGATATCATTTTTTATCTCCGAACCCAATCTTTTGGGCCCGAAATTTCACGATCTCAACGATGGAAAATACGATTCCAGTCCCAACAATACAAAATCATTGGAGATACACTCTATCATCGTGGGGCGGATTCTGTTTTCCGACGTTGTTTAACTCATGAAGAAGCTGAAAAGGTTCTAAATGACTGTCACTCTGGAGCATGTGGCGGTCATATGTTGGGTATGCCACAGCCCAAAGGTATTGCGCGCTGGTTATTTATGGCCGTCTTTATTTAAAGATTGTATCTACGCGGTCCGAAAATGCCACAATTGTCAAATTTTTTATCGAAAGATGCGTGCACCACCTACTCCTCTCCACCCTATAATTGTCGTCGGTCTTTTTGCAAAGTGGGGTATCGATTTTATTACATGTAACCCTCACTCGGCCGGGGGGCATGCATATATCATCCTTCCGGTAGATTATTTTACTAAGTGGGCTGAGGCAATGCCTACATTTTCGGCAAATGGCAAAACTACTGCAATTTTCATTTTCAATCATATAATTACTAGATTTGGTGTTCCTCAAGTGATTATTACCGATCATGGGAGTCATTTTCGAAACATCATGATGACTGAACTAACAGATCAACTTGGCCTGCGTCACAATAGTTCTACTCCATATTACCCACAGGCTAATGGTCTGGTTGAAGCCATCAACAAAGTTTTAGTCATTATGATTCGACGACTCATTGGTATTCATAGGTCAAATTGGCATAACATGTTATTTTCAGCGCTTTGGGCGTATCGAACCTCAGTAAAAACATCAACTGGTTTCACTCCTTTTCAACTGGTTTACGGTTTGGAAGCTATGTTACCCATTGAATGTGAAATTCCTTCATTGAAAATAGCCATAGAATTACTCCCAGCCACTTCCGAAGAGGAGAAACGTTTGTTGTACTTAGCTCAGCTAGATGAGAATCGACGTGATGCTACATTAGCAATCGAAACTCATGCCAAACGAATTAAAGCTCAATACAATCGAAATGTTACACCACGTAATTTTTCGGAAGGAGACCTAGTCTTACTATACAATCAAGCAAACGATAAGCTAGGGGCTGGAAAGTTTGTACCTATGTGGCATGGTCCTTATGTTGTTAAGTGAAAGCTGGCAACAGGGGCCTATGAATTGGTAGATTTTGACGGTGTCTCTTTGGGTAAACCCAGAAATGGTATTTATCTGAAGAGATATTATGCTTAAATTTGGGTGTGTAGATTTTAGTTAGATTAGTTTCTTTCTAGCTGGTGTGTTTTAGACTAGAAAAGTGTGCTTAGTTTAGAGAGTGTTTTTATCATTATTCCTGCTTATCTTGATTTTACTCTTAATATTGTAGATGTCGGCGTCTCTTCAAACATACATTGGTTTCGCTGATGGTGCTTGTCGTAATACACGAAACATTTCTCCTGCAGTTTGGGTTATCTATTCACCCTCTGATGAGTTGGTATCTATGCATGGGGTAAGCCTCGGTCAAACAACGAACAACATTGTAGAGTATAGTGCAGTGATTGAGTTATTATCTGAATCCATCTCATTTGGGATTCAGAGTTTGATCATTAGGTTAGATTCTGAACTCGTTGTATTGCAGCTTAATAGAGTTTATGCCATTAGAAATCCAATGTTGTTAAGATTATTTTTTAGAGTTCGTCTCTTGGAATGTGAATTTGACTATATTGAATATCAGCATATTCCAAGATATTTAAATACATTAGCAGATGCAATTGCTTCTTGAATGTTAAATAGACATTTTCAATAATCAAACAGTAAATTTAAAAACATTCCATAACATGTTATACAAGATAGCCAGTAATAGTGATATAGCATAGCATAGAAGTGTGTCAAATATACATCGTCTTCAACCATAGGTTGAAAAACACCTTATCATCAGAAAAAATGATAGTAAAAAAATAAAAAATGTCATATGAGTCTACAAAGGCGATCATCCTATCACTGGTGATGATCACAATAAGAAACCACTGCTCAGGCCACCCTACAAAGGAACCTCCTGAAAGGTCCTGGGACCCCAATCACATAGTGTTGGAAATAATACTGAGAGGGGGGGGTGAATCAATATTATCAGATCAATAAAACTTTTTCAATACTCAGAAACATATACGCTACTTCAGTTAAGTGAACCGGCGTGTACACGCTACTGTGTCTAAAGCAACCAGCGTATAACCAGAAATCTTATGATTCAGTTAGTTTATCTTCAGTAAATGTATCAAGACATTATTAACCATATTAAAAGTAAATAGGTGCAGTATAACAGAACAGATCATCACACATAGGGCACACACATGAACACCATGATATAAGGTGGAAACCCAATGTGGGTGAAAACCACCTACTGCAATTCGTCTCTTTTATTCTGTAATAAGAAACTTCTTTTACAATGTACTGGTGCAGTCCTTTACCAGCACGCAGGCTACAACCTGCAGAGGGCTACAACCCTCATAGCTCTTGTACTAGCCGATCCATTTACTAGTACGTAGGTGCCTGCCTACAGAATGCTCCAACCTTTACTCGTTTTCCAGCTGCTACTGGAAGGGAGCTACAACCCCTTGGCTCTTGTACTGGCTGATATGTTTACCAGTGCGTAGGTGCCAGCCTACTGAACTCTACGATCTTCCCGGGACCACGTTTCATACATTTTCATACTGGATCCAAAAACAACCTGCATCATTAATCTCTGAATCACCCAATACTGAATCACTGAAACCCTGTCAACAACATAGACAACATAAAAATAACCAGATCCAACTTCATCTTCAAATATCATACATCACATTGTATATGCTACTTGGACAAACCCAAACTGCGTGTATACGCTCTTTTTCCAAAGACAACCTGCGTACATATCTGCAAATCCTAACTTATAATTCCGCAGCTATATCAGACATCAAAACATACCCAGATCATAAACATGCGTCAATAGATCTAGTCTATCCACAGTCAAACCATATGAAGATAATCATTCCAAGCCTTGAGATCCCGTTCCATAGTTCATCATCCTCCACATGAGTGAAACCATGGTCCAGATCACCAACCCATAACCAGCATTTGGATCTCACACTTCATCAGATATTCATTACTCACTCACTCCCTTTGGCCTAATGATCTTCTCCTTATATAGGTTTTGGCCTTTCATAATACCACGGTCCAAAACCATAGTAAAACAATACCATCAACTCAATACTAGGGATCAACATGTCTGTCGAGATACTTTGGTCCAAAAACATAGGCTCAAGTACCGAGGACTAACTACCACGGACCAAAAGTAAGCTTTCCGACACGTACGCTCTTTTCCGTTCATTAACCTGCGTGTATACCCTACTTGGTATATAGCGAACCTGCGTATACGTGACTTGGTATATAGCGAACCAACGTGTATACGCGACTTGGGCTTAATGAACCTGCGTATATGAATTTTCTCTTCTTCTTATAGTTTGATCATCAATTCCTTGCTGCTTACCTTCTGCACTATGATTTGTCATCAGTGTGGTTTGCCATCAAGGACAACACTTATCTCATAATGCCAACAATCTCCCCCTTTGGACTTGATGGAAAAGCTAACTTGTTACACTTAGAACTATCATCTGATTCCTTTGAGCTGTCCTCCATCAGTCACATCTGATATCTCTTCTAAAGATTCATCCAGTTATACATAAGTGATACATAAGTGAGATGTTCTTCTATGAGAGGGTTGCCATCAAGTACAACACATGCATCATAATGCCAACAATCTCCCCCTTTGGACTTGATGGCAACAACACCAAATCACTCTCCCCCTTTGACATCAAGGGAAAAGGGTGGACCAAGATGTTCTCTTCCTTTGTTGAACATTTCGTTGTCCATACTCCCCCTGAGTATCTGTTAAAATCTCTGAATGATCTCCCCCTTTGTATATGCCAAAGTGTACCAATCTGTCCATGTTCCCCCTGAGTACATCTCGAGTCTCTGTACTGCTGAAGTGTGTTGTTCATGCTCTTCCTGACTGTAGGCAAGATCTGCAAAAGATGTTCTTCAAGAAGAACATAACTCTATACATCATAAAAGACCTTCCTATCACCAAATACTCATACATACATCCATCTCTGAACTAAGTGAGGATATACAAAAAAAATTGACTCATCCACCCAACCAAGTGGGGGTACATCAAAAGTTTACATATGAAATCACATTGCATCAATCATCCCAGGCATAGTGGGGAAACCAAAGTAGGCCGTTACATGACCTTGACACCATGAAAGAGATACCACAAAAGAGATATATGTCATGGAGACGAAATATCTAGAGCAAGACTTATGAATGTCACCAATAACTGATATTGGCAGCATATGTCAATCACCATTCAGAGCAGCAACCAAGAGATCCTTCTATTCTCCTTTCGCCTTTGTTCCACCTGAAACCAACAACAAATGTGAACTAGAACCAAAAGCTTCTAAGATAATGCCAACAATGCATCATTGGAAGATTATCAGCTCCCCCTGAACCTGTGCCAGATGGTCTCTGTCAGACCCATATCAGACTCTCTGCAACCAACATCTGTCCCTGTTGATTTCCTTCAAAACTCCATATACGCGTCTGCATCCACATAAACAAGCGTATATATGCGGATAGGCCTTATGAAACTTGCGTACAACTATTTCCATATCAGCAACCTGTAAATGTCTTGCAACAATGTATGTTTGAACATAGAAGTCAACTCCTCCTTTTAAACATCATCATGTCTCCAACAAGGCAACTTTTGAGTAGTCATCCATGTATCAGCACTATGTATCTTGAGCTCAAGCTCTTTTGACAAAACTTCTTGATATCATCAACAGCAACAATCCTTATCCACATGAGTTCCTGCATCATAACTGTATGATCTTTATGCATATGATGACAATAGCATAAGAGTGACTCATCATCAAGTGAAGGAGATGTGTATTCAAGCTTTGTACTTCTCCTTATCCTTATGAAGACCACTATGTAAGCACCATAAATGCATTATCAAGAATCAACCATAAATCTGATCTGAACATCAACTATGTAACCACAAGAATCATATCAGGGACAACTCATAACCATATCATAGCGAGATATATCATTTAGCCATATAAGCATCATCACCAAGGACTATCAACCATAATGCCAACAATGCAATATTAAGGGCATATTCTCCCCCTCAACCTGTGCCATCTGTTTGCTGTTAGATTTGAACATGCATACATCAATAGTAAGCATCAAGACATCATCATCATCATGTTAGGATTAAAACACTTCTAGCATCTTACAAGTATCAAGAAATTTCAAGACATTCTCAGCAGACTATAACTGTTAACCAATAGAGCAGATACTGGATTGAATCATATCAGACCCCTTTTCTGAGCCTGTCCCCACTGCTTTTCCACAGACTGCCATATACGCGACTTTGCAATGTATAACTCGCGTATATACGCGACTTCCATTTATGAAACTTGCGTATGAGTTTTAGGACACTGAAGTTTTACACCTTCAGCTCCCTCTGAGTTTATTATGTCTATGTTGTGCTGAACATGAGTATTTTGTGCTGTGCCACATCTTTCTGTCTGTACTTCTTTCTTCTTCCATATCTTCAAGTGTGATGTTGTTTTCTCCTTTTGGTGTGGAGTTCGTGCTTTGTTCCTGCATTCCTTTGCTAAATGTCCAAGCTTGTTACATGTATAACATCTTACATTTTTCATTTTTCTCCTGTAGCAATCAGCAGCTTTGTGACCAAACATATTGCAAGCAAAGCAATATCCATTAAAGTACCTTGAATGTGATGATCTTTTTGTATGATGGTCTTGAACTCTTCTTCTTCTACATCTAGTTGCAACATGTCCAAGGTTATGACATACATAACATTCAACATTATTCATAGGAAGAGTGAAATATTTTCTATGAGGAATCTCTTTCCTTGAATGTTGATGGGGTTGACCTCTTATTTCCTTGATGATCATTTTAGATTTCTCTTTAAAGTTCCTTGCCTCACCTTGTGAACTAGATTCACCTTCAACAGATTCATGGAAACCAAGACCAGTCTTTATAACAGGAGACCTTTGACTACTAAGAATATCATCCAAGACTTTAGTACTATCTTGAAATCTCAACAGTTTATCCTTTTCTTCTAATTTACCTTTCAAGATATTTACCTCAACTTGAAGTTGTTCCTCCTTTTCTAGACAGTACTTCTTCATGTCTTCTTCAACTTTCCTTCCTTCTTCCAACTGATGCCTTAGTTTGAGAATCCCCTTTTCTTTTTCTTCATTCAGATCTTGCTGCATTTGACGAACTCTAAAGGCACATTCCAGTTGAGATTTTAAGCTGATATCTTCGTTTACCTGTTTTTCAATAGCTTGGAGTAGATCTTTATTCTACTTCTTTGATTCTTCAAGATCTTCCTTTAGCGAGCGGATCGTGGCTTCAAGACTTTCATAGTAACTGGATCTATTTCTGAGTTTCTTGATGGTTGTGCTTCTTTCATTGACTTCATCCCTTAATGTTGTCACTTCATCCTGCAACTTTTGTCATTGATTTTCCTTGTCCTTGAGTAACTTTCTTACCTTGTTTCCTTCCTCTGATTGAGCTTTTAGTTTGGTAACTTCTTCTTTGAAAGCACATTCCCTTTTGTTCAATAGATCTTGTTTATCTTTAATTTTGTCTGTAAGCCTTCTAAATACTGCCTCTATTTGATACTTTTCTTGCTCGCCCATAAAAGCAAATTCAGTTGCTTCACTATCACTTTCATCTTTTTCACAAGGAAATATAGCTGGAACATCAGAGGATAACACATTCATACCTGATAATGATTCTGAATCTGATTCTGAGTCTGAAGAGCTTCTTATACCTAATCCCCAATCGATTCTCCCACTGTCATAGTCCTTCTGAGATGTCTTCTTCTTCTTATGAGCTTTCTTCTTAATCTTCTTTCCCATTGTTCCACGGATCTTCTTCAAGCGATCAAGCTTCTATCAAAGGACCTGCTTTGATACCAATTTTTGGAAATAATACTGAGAGGGGGGGGATGAATCAGTATTATCAGATCAATAAAACTTTTTTAATACTCAGAAACATATACGCTACTTCAATTAAGTGAACCGGCGTGTACACGCTACTGTGTCTAAAGCAACCAGTGTATAACCAGAAATCTTATGATTCAGTTAGTTTATCTTCAGTAAATGTATCAGGACATTATTAACCATATTAAAAGTAAACAGGTGCAGTATAACAGAACAGATCATCACACATAAGGCACACACATGAACACCATGATATAAGGTGGAAACCCAATGTGGGTGAAAACCACCTGCTGCAATTCGTCTCTTTTCTTCTTTAATAAGAAACTTCTTTTACAATGTACTGGTGCAGTCCTTTACCAGCACGCAGGCTACAACCTGCAGAGGGCTACAACCCTCATAGCTCTTGTACTAGCCGATCCATTTACTAGTACGTAGGTGCCTGCCTACAGAATGCTCCAACCTTTACTCGTTTTCCAGCTGCTACTAGAAGGGAGCTACAACCCCTTGGCTCTTGTACTGGCTGATATGTTTACCAGTGCATAGGTGCCGGCCTACTGAACTCTACGATCTTCCCAGGACCACGTTTCATACATTTTCATACTGGATCCATAAAACAACCTGCATCATTAATCTCTGAATCACCCAATACTGAATCACTGAAACCCTGTCAACAACATAGACAACATAACAATAACCAGATCCAACTTCATCTTCAAATATCATACATCACATTGTATACGCTACTTGGACAAACCCAACCTGCGTGTATACACTCTTTTGCCAAAGACAACCTGCGTACAGATCTGCAAATCCTAACTTATAATTCCGCAGCTATATCAGACATCAAAACATACCCAAATCATAAACATGCGTCAATAGATCTAGTCTATCCACAGTCAAACCATATGAAGATAATCATTCCAAGCCTTGAGATCCCGTTCCATAGTTCATCATCCTCCACATGAGTGAAACCATGGTCCAGATCACCAACCCATAACCAGCATTTGGATCTCACACTTCATCAGATATTCATTACTCACTCACTCCCTTTGGCCTAATGATCTTCTCCTTATATAGGTTTTGGCCTTTCATAATACCACGGTCCAAAACCATAGTAAAACAATACCATCAACTCAATACTAGGGATCAACATGTCTGTCGAGATACTTTGGTCCAAAAACATAGGCTCAAGTACCGAGGACTAACTACCACGGACCAAAAGTAAGCTTTCCGACACGTACGCTCTTTTCCATTCATTAACCTGCGTGTATACCCTACTTGGTATATAGCGAACCTGCGTATACGCGACTTGGTATATAGCGAACCAACGTGTATACGCGACTTGGGCTTAATGAACCTGCGTATATGAATTTTCTCTTCTTCTTATAGTCTGATCATCAATTCCTTGCTGCCGACCTTCTGCACTATGATTTGTCATCAGTGTGGTTTTCCATCAAGGACAACACTTATCTCATAATGCCAACACATAGCGCTGTAACCTAAGTGGAATATCATCTATGCTAGTCTCTGGAATATTTGCTATCAAACGCTCTAGATGATTTTCCAATTCGGTCAAGGTCTCTGTAGATTCGTCCCATGGGGTCGGTACTGCTACAGCTGGGTGTCTCCTCTCATAGGGCCAGAGAGTGGCTAGTCACCGTGGATCCACATCTGCATTTGAAACTTTTTACTATCAGCTTTGGACGATTTAAAAACAAAAAAAAATTAAAACTTAGAAATATTGAGAATGATTTTACCTGAATCATCCCACTGCTCTCCTGGTGGAAGAGTCATGTCTGGATCACCACGATAATCCATCCTAGCATAAGGAAAATCCTGAATCACGAAAAGTTGGTTCTCCAACCAACGGAAATACTCAGGAGGAAATAGAACAACCTCTGAACCCTCCTCAGGATGAAGGGCCATAACTGTAACCCAACGCATTAGCTTAGGTTCTCGGGGAAGTCCAGCTCCAACGGAAAGATGCTGTGGGACCAACATTGGGACCCTCTCTAGACCAAAGCTCACAACTAGGAAACCATATCCAAAGTTTTTTAGTTGTCCATTCTTTGCTCTAGTTAGTTGGCCTTTTACATTCGCCAACACAGCTTCACACCAGTTGAAGATGGTGCCTCGATAACAGTCTACTGCCATTCGCATTTGGGATTTGGTAGCTACATGCAGTGCTGCGCTTTCGTAGAGTCTAGTGACAGTAAATGCAATCACTTTAAGTTCAGGATGGGATATAGTTTTGATATCAATCCCTTTGTCCTTTGTTTGGTCATTACAAAACTCTAGTCGGAGACTATCGACAGACTGGCCACCTGGCCTAGTCCCGAATAGAGATAATCGTTCACCTCTCTTGGGAAAACCAGTCAAGAAGTAAATGTCCTCTAGCTCGATTTCGATTTGGTGGCCACCAATAATGAAACATTGGTCCTGTATATTCCACCTGTCCACCAGCCATTGCAAAAAGTCTACTTGGGCCCTCATGCCAGGTATGCCCCAGAATTTAAATAGCCTGCATGCCCTCAATGCATCCAATGAGGGCTGATGATTAATTGCGGCAAGGTCCACATCTTCATGCTCCCGTTCCCACCAAATGAGCATTGTGTATATCCTACATTGCAAAAACGACAGATTAGAACATTTTAGTTCAAAAAAAATTTGGGCAGAAATGAAAAATTTGCAGTTTTAAAACCTATTTCGCGGGGTCCACACCCGCTAGTTAGGGACAGTGCGTAGGTCCGCACTCTGCCCAAGAAGCAGGTACGGGCCCCTGGCTCTTTCCTTTGTAGGAAAAAGCCGGTGTCCGCAGGTTTCACATGTTGCGCCTGCGGACCCCCACGAGCGGTCTTTTAAACTATTTTTTCTCTAAAAAATCAAAATGGAAGCCTAAAAACAAAATTCAAACGGTTGAAATGCAAGATTAAAGTGATGTGGATTACCTGGAGGTGATGGTTTTTGATTCCAACGGATGGATTTTCCGCAATCTTCACAGGAATTTTCTTACCCAAAAGCTCTCTTTTCTCACTCTGAAGTCAAATGGTAAAACTGAATTTACAAAAGCCCTTTTTATAAGTTTTTTTGAATAAATGAATTTTTAATTTGTTTATTTTTCACTTTAAAAAGGTAACTTTTTTATGCATTTTTATTTATTTTAAACAGGTATGAGTAATGTTTGAGTTTTTGTGCAGAATATTGGATTTTTCAGGCAAAATTGATCATTTTCAATCAAAAACATTGGAGTCCTCTTTAAGCTCTTTTCTGACTCGTAAAATAGGAAAATATTGCCAAGTTTTTCTTTTTAAGCTCATTAAAACAAAATTAAAAGGATGGTCCACTTACAGCTCTTTTCTAACCGTATAAACATGAAAATATTGTCGGTCTTTTGTCGTTTCAAGTTCGATATTGGTTATAAAACGACGTGTTGTTGATCGCTTTTTTACTTTTTTTCGGATCAGAGACACTAATTATGAAAAGTACTGCTTGATCGTAATGGTCAAGCGGTTCTCTCAAGTATTATTTTATACTTTTTTGGGCTTGGGAGACACAAATTTATGAAAAAGGACAACCATGGAGTTTTCTTAAGTTTTTCTTCTGACTCCCTAAAATTGAAAAACACCGAGTTTCTCCTATACTGGACTCGTTAAAATTTAACAGTAAAGGACATTTTCAGTTTTAAATAGGAACGAACCACTCCTTCTTAGGGTTCAAATTTTAAACTAAGTTGGACTCATCGGAAGGATGAGCTTATAACCAAGAAAATGTTATCCTCCTCAAGCTTGTCAAAAATAAAGAGATACTTGCCAGAAATGGTGGGGGAAAGGGAAAAGAATGAAACTGTTTATTATACTTTGTGTTTTAGAAAATAATTTAACCACTCTTGAACATGACACTTTTTGTTCACCTGGGTTGGGAAATCCTTTACCTAACAGTTAATCAAACCATATTGAAAGTCTTCAGTCAGTTTCTGGGTATTAGCTTTAGGTCAATTGTCACCAAACCATCTACAGTGTCATTATGTGTTTAAGAGGTCAGTTCAAATAAACCATTCATCTACAAAATATCTGTCATCCATATTGACCATCCCTGCGTTAGTCCTTGCCAAACATATTTTTTCAAAATTGATCTATGATTTCCTGTTGTGGGCTTGCCTACGACGGATCGCTTTCTATCGACTCCAGCTCATTATCTAGAAATATGATCTAGAAATCATCAGTACCTTGGAATTTGCATGCCTCAATGGCAGGTTTCTCGCCTTCGATGACAGGTTGCATCATTGACCTTCGATCAAAGGATTCTATGATATGTTCGGCATCAGCTCATCTATTCACATTTCATGGATTGTACTGAATACTTTGAGAGCCATTGACATTACTGGTGGTTTCTCTCACACTTGTTAACAGTTCACATCATTGACTGGTAATCAAGGGGTTTCTACCATGTTCGACTTCGACACATTCATTCACATGGATAGAATCGTACTAGTTCGGGAAGCAGAAATCAAGACCCTGGATATAGTTTCCACCATCTAGGCTGCGAGGAATTTTGTTATTCATTATACAGTGGACTATTCATAAACAGATGGTTGTGCCCATACTGTGTCTACATATGTCTATACTTTTGATGTATTACAAAATCATTCCTATATCAGAGTCGTTTAGTTAGTTTTATAGTCAGTTTTGATCTAAGTATGGGAATGCCTACCTCAGCGATGATATGTTCACATATATATATATATATTTTGTATTGAATGTTTTTACAGGTTCCGACCAGGATGTCCACAGGATGATCTTTGAAATGATAAAGTACTTCAATCTTCTTAGATGACAAATACTATCCTCATCTATTACAGACATCGCATTTTAGGGGGCAATCTGTTGCACAAAATATTGTCACCATAACATTCTACAATCAGTGTGAGTCTATCACCACTCATAGTTTCCTCCTTTGCATGTCTTAAACCTCAGTTCTTCATGTCAAGCCTTGAAAAATAAGATAAAGCCCTTAAAAGTCTCTAAAACTCTAGTTCTGCACTTTCTCTTAGCATTATCTGTGGTCCCGCACCTACTGGTCATGTCCCTTGCGTACCTGACTGCTCTGTCTCTATGTAATCGGTGTGGACCCCTGTAAAAGTAAAAAAGGCGCAAGTATATTCTTAAAAACTCACTTTGAGTCATTTCTGGAAGCTTCTAGAGGGAATCTTGAGGTGGCAAGTTCACTCCTTTAAGGTTCATGCATCCCATACCTCAAGGAGCTAAC
Organism: Pinus tabuliformis; assembly: GCA_031772625.1. Taxonomy (NCBI): domain Eukaryota; kingdom Viridiplantae; phylum Streptophyta; class Pinopsida; order Pinales; family Pinaceae; genus Pinus; species Pinus tabuliformis. The sequence continues at coordinate 212,552,337 of CM062811.1, forward strand.
CCCTTTATGAGAGGAGCTTATCCCTTTGAAGGAGGACTCTATCCCTTCATAGGTGGACCTGTAACTTCCTTCCTCTGCACTATAAAATGAGGCATTGGGTTGGTTACTGAGGAGGTTGAAAGCTAAAGATTTTTGAGGTGAAATGTTGTTGGAATTTAGTCTTCCTAATTGAGCTTGAGAGGAGAGATTACATACCTTTTTTGATCTCATTGGGAAGAGTGTGAGGCTTGTCAAAGTAGAGGAGGTTCTTGCTTGGACCCTGGGAGGAGCTTGTACAACATCAAGGCACCAAAGGTTGTAAACTTCTTCTTATTTTCAAAGTTAATACAATCAAGTTTATTTTTCTCAATAAGCTATGTTTAATGGTTTATTTCATGGATTCCTTGATCACCATGATGAATATGATTTATTATATTAGCTATGCAGGTGTTATTTGATGTGTGCTTGTTTGTGTTTGCAGGTTCTCAAAAGGAAACCAATTCAGACAATCGAAGCATGGCTGCCACAAACTAGTGTTGGACTTAAGGTAGGGTCTAAAACACCTCTTTTTTTTTTTATAATGAATCGCAATATATTTAGAGAAAGATAGATTTTCTTGTTCTGCTTGTCACTAGATATCTATTGATACTAGGGAGATCGGTCTTGTCCGTAAGAAAGATTTATCTGGCAGACAGGTCTCCCAACATATAATATCTCTCTCTCACTCATAAGCTTTAACACAAAGTTAAGGGCACTCCACAACCTTTCACAAGCTATTAAAAATCCCACACTTTTCACACTCACACCAGCTATCTATCAAACTCAAAAGCACTAGAAGCACTGCCCAACCAAAAGAACTAGCAAATCATAGCAATGGTGAGTGATTTTATAGGAGAAGGAGTCTCCATGAAATGAGGGAGAGGGAGCTTATCCTCAAAGAAAGTAGCACAAAAGATGGAACTACCATCCCAGAGGGGAAAAGGTGACCCAAACTGACCCAACAACCAGGTCTAGAGACATCCAGAAGGATGGCTGTTGGAACAAATTCGCCCAATCTGGATTGTCATTGGCCGTGAACTAAGTCTCAGCGACGGCATCACTAGGAAGCAATGCATGCAGACCGATCGTCGCTATAGATAGTTAATAGCCTCGCACCAGGACTTGAAATTTGACCGTCGTGGGAAACAAGTGTACACCTGCGACAGAGTCATGATGAGACCGTTTATGACAGAGGTCTGTCACGTATTTTAAGGTTTTACTTGTGATGAGGAAAAAACTTAGGGAATGTGGGTCAACTGGCAGCATTAGAGAGCATTTTCTTAATCTTCTTGCATTGGTGGGAAGATATGAACATGTTTATTTGACACATGACACAGTAGAGGCATTGGGATGAAGACAGTGACAAATTATTGTGTAACAGATGTCCCCTAAAGCATGAAGCCTGAGAGAGTGGGAGGGGTGAAATGATTTACGAAACTGTCTGAACTAGAACACCACCTGGAAGAACCTGCAGGTGCAAGTACAATTGCTATCTATGATAGTGAAATACATGTAGTCTAGTCATGGGCGCAGCCATCCAAAAGACATACAAAACTTGGTTTGTGGTATGGACGCAGCCACCCAGCTAATAAGACCATGATAATGATAAAGGTATGGTCACAGCCATCCGTGAAGAATCAGGTATGGTCACAGCCATCCATCAAAGGGTCATGTATGTAATCATGAACCAATCCACACAACCCAAACATATGTAATCTTAGTTCGGGGTCTTGAAACCCAACTGATCATAGTACAAATTCTAGCATGTGAACAGATGTGCTGAGGTCGAGCATTATAGAAAGTCACTTGATTACCGATCAATGATGAAACCGTTAACAAGTGCGAGAGAAACCACCAATAATGCCAATGGCTCTCAAGGTACTGTCCACTACAATCCACTAAGTGTGAAAAATGATCTAAAGTCGAATACTCATGGAATCACCCTAATCGAAGACCAATGATGAAAGTCTATCGTCAGGTGCAAAGAACTTGCAATTGAGGCATGCAAGTTCCAAGGTACCGAAAGGGATCTCTAGACCAATCTCCTAGATAATGAGCTGATGTCAACAGGAGAAGATCCATCGTAGCAGGGCAATAATGTTTCCCCCATCAACGACATGAGATAAGGAACAAGTGTTAGATGGTGAAACAGAGTATCAAAGGAGGAGGTAAGGGTGTGAACTGCAGAAGGATTATACTCTTGAACATATCGATGACACGACTCCAAAATGTGGCAGCATTTTGGTACCAAGGGATTGGAGGCTTGATGGAGACAACATGAATCAGATGAAATGAGGCAAAATGGCAACCCAGAACCCCAGAAGGCGAAATGACGATGTATGGATATCCCAACCAAAAAAGAAGCAAAAGTGTCGATGTTCAAGAGTGACTAGCTGCCGCAGGTAACCAAGGATGACTTCCAAATTTTCCCCCACCATTGCTGGCGAGTACCCCAATTATTTTTGGAAACAAGCTTGAAGGGGATAGCATATGCTTGTAATATAAGTTCGACCTCTGGACGAATCCAACCTAGTGATAGTTTAATGAGCCCTAGGGAGGAGAAGCTCGAGGCTCGTCGTGGTGAAGAGTCCAATGTTGTCAGGGTTTAATGAGTTTGACATAGGGAAAACTCAGAGTTTTTTTCATGTTTAGAGAGTTTGAAAAAGGCACAGAAAAAAAACTCACAGGGGGTCCTCTTTCATAAATTTGTGTCCCTTGAGCCCGGAAAAGTATAAAATAATACTCGAGAGAACCACTTGACCATTACGATCAAGGAGTACTTTTCGTAATTAGTAATCTTGATCCGAAAAAGTAAAAAAGTGATCGAAGACACATCGTTTTGTAACCAGTATCAAACCTAAAACGACAAAAGTCCGGTGATATTTTCATGTTTATACAGTCAGAAAAGAGCTAAAAGTGGACCACCTTTTATTCCATTTAATGAGTTAAAAGGGAAAACTCGGCAACCTTTTCATCTTTTACGAGACAGAAAAGACCTCAAAGGTGACTCGTCCTAGAGGAACGAGTGGTATAATGGGTAGTAGCTAGTTCCGACAGTGGTGGAACTGCTCAAAACATGTAATGGTCAAGAAGCTGGCTAATAAAACCACTCATCACTGTAGTTCCTCAGGAAAGGAAAAACAACCAAGTGAAAGCATATGATCGGCCAAAGAGATGGTGGCAATGGAATGAAACAACCAAGGTTCATCTAACAGAATTTAGCGGATAAAAAACAACAATCACGAGGTGTAAATCAGGTATGGGTTCATTTTTACACAAGCTTGAACCATGGAGAACTCTGTGTGGATTCAGTTTCATGTTTACACAAGCTTGAAATGAAAAACTATGCTTGTTATAAGTTTGCATGCCCCCAACATAATGACACAAATCGAGGTACATGCCCCCCAAGCTTCTTTGCATCCAATGGAGGTGGATGGAATGAAGGTTCACTTTCGAGGATCTTGGAAAGACTCGACTCAGATTTTACAAGATCTTAATCAAAGACTCGATTGGGAAAGGGAGTTGTTTCATTTTTTAATGAGGTTGACATGGTAAAAGAACTATCCTCATAACCC